>SNQN01003351.1:48006-62228 GCA_008642245.1 Bassia scoparia | reverse complement strand
TGATGTGATGGAAACAAAAAGACAGCCCAACCATACTTGGAGGCATTCAAAGAATTCCTCTACAAAACTTAAATAGTAGAGGGGCTGAAAAAACATACGTTTTGTTATGTGTCTCTTCTTGTGAAGACATGTTACATATATACTAAGACTGAATCACCCCTAAAATCCAAGTTAGGTGCCTAGAAACCAAAAGCCCCGAGTTAAGAAGATTCAAGAAGGATCAATCAACCTCCCTTCATCTACCCCTCTCTTCGTTCGTCTAAACGAGGTGGACAAACCTAAAGTAGTCTAGTTAACCAAGCAATTGAGAAGGTCTTTATTATAATTCCAATGGGACCAGGGGCAAGTGTAAACATTAAGGATGGAAACTATCAAGGGATAGGAACTGAAGAATGAACTTTTCTTTAGCAAAGAGAAGATGAGTATGTTAGAAAAAAAGCTAGGTGATCAAATAGCAACAAACCCAAACCAAAACAAGCACATGGCAGTTGATGTTGGGTAGAGGAAGCTTTGCAAGGGAATGCTAAAATTCCCTGATTTGATGCCTCTTGGAGGATAAAGTCATTGGAGATAGAATTCAGGGAACGAAATTCCCAATAGGAGCCTCATTTAGATCTGATCAGACAAAAAGATGCCTGGAAGAAATCTGGGGAAGAAGCCGTCATTACGGGAAGTCAGAGAAGAGAGACCTTGTGAGAAACTTTTCTGTCACAGTCACTTTATTCTAAAATGGAAGTTTTTCATAAAACACAACTAAGATCATTTAGTGAAAATGCAGTTTCCAATATCAGAATCATCTTATAGTAAATATATCAATGGAAGATCCTACTGAAAAGAATGTCAAATCAATGGATAGAAAGCTTTGCGATATGTTGATACCTATGCCAAAGAGGATTTATTGACTTTGATGTTGATAAGAGGCAGCTGGTGAGAAGAAATGCATGGACATCAAACAAGATCGTTGCCAAACCTGATTCTATCTAGGTTAGGATTCAAATTCCATCTATCTTTAAATGTTTTCTCTAAAGATTTTTATCCCCAAAGTTTTGGGATCCACTTGATTCGTTTTACTTGGTTTGGCTTAGTTTAATTATTTGTTTTCACATTTATTTTCCTTTAAATAGAGTTAGATATTATTTAGGAAAGTCTGAAAATGATCTCTATACTTAGGTGCTGTGATATCAATTTGTTAGATAATCCAACCAAATTGGATATTCCTAAACCAACTATATATATTATATATATATATAATGTATTATAATATATAAAATAATATATATATATAGTATACTATATATATATATATATATGTATTAGGTAATAATATATAACTAATATATATATAATATATATATATATATATATATTAGTATATATATATTATATATGAGAAATATCATATCTTTAGATTATAGTAGATCCTTAAAGCTAATAATTAGGTCACAAAAAGCGTAAACTAAGACATAAACAAATAATCAATACTTTTAAATAGCAATTCAAAATTTTGCATCAAATTCGTGCACTTGCTTAATAATCAATTCAGGAGTTTTTGAGAGTAAGTTTATAGAATTACTTAGTTCCAGGAGTGTCTAGTGATTGGATAGTCAAGCAATTCCGTCTCCAGGAGGGGTTGGATTCTCTGTCATATCACAGTTTTTCAAACAAAAAACTTCAAGAAAGGTTCAGAACGGATCTTATATTTCAAGATTGCAACGTTTTAAACTTGATTAAATAAAAAGGGTGAAATCCACATCAGGTAGATGCTTTGACGACTGAGCAATCATCTGAGTGGATTAGTAGGCTAAATGGGCTTGCGAAATTTTGGGATCTGGATGTGTCTAAACTGAATCTGATTTTCCTCGCAAATTGTTCAAAAGGAGATGATGAGTTCTGACAGTTGCAATGTTTGTGGTCTTTCCTACGAAGTTCATAGTCGTAAGCCAAAGCTAAGGAATGCTTCACTAGGTCAATGAAGTAGAAAAAAGAAAGGTTGCTACAAGTAAGACCATCTACTATATCAACAACGTGATAAACTTAGATAAAGGTACTGTTATTACTTTCTACAAGATACTTTTAACTAAAGAATAAGAAAAGTAGTGTTTAGCAACACTTGATAAGAGTTTAGTTGGACAACTCACATATAAACCCTTGTATGTCATTGTAGGCTCGCCCCCTTTAGGCAAGGGCGCGTTCGACCTCAGCTTCAGTGCTCATGAGTTGAGCCAATGGAATCCGCAGTGAATGCGTTTGGGGTGTGCTGTTCGAATGAGGGGATCGCCACCGTGCTATATATGGGTTATTCACGGAACAGCCTCCGAAAACATATGGTGCCAAATTTAATGGCCCCACGTCAATCAAGTAACCAGTCGTGGGTCTGGGACATGTTTACGAATCAGATCTGTAACCCAATTCGCCCGGCATTGTAGCCCTCTACTCGTCTCGTTGTAGTTCCATAAATCTCATAACAAATTGAATCAAAAAAGGCCTATTGATTGATTTTTGAAAGTGCATTGATTACTTAGGTGGTGCTAATTATAAACAAACAAGACTTACAATGAATAAGGCGGTCACTTGATGTTAGTCAATTGTTAATAAGGCCGTACCGTAAAACCGTATCTTCCTATGATTATCTGACTTTAATGTGACAAACGATTAAATTCCGGTTCTGTTTAAGCAATATATACAAGTTGTATGAATATATCATACATAAGAGACATGAAAAACAAAGGTAGTGAGCAATATAAATATGTACTGTGCGCCCGTTCGCACCTTGTCATTGCAAACAATCAAAATCGTTAGAAAAACTCAAAGGGGGAATCGCCTTTCGATAGAATTCTAATGAACGAACAAACTGAGTATTGTATTGACAGATAATAATCATGTATAAATATGAATGAAAGCAAAAACGATGGGAAACAATGAAAATATGAATAAAAACCTACATATTTACCATGAACGTTAAGAGGTGAGTTTCTACATTGCTTATTATATTAAAACTGCCATAGACAATGGTTAGTCAATAATAAAGAAAAGGAGAGAGAGATTATTGTGAGCAATCTCAGAATTCAACCTTTATCGCTTTGTTGATTCGAAAAAACATCGATCTTAATACTAAAACGAATGTAAAATGTGGTTTTGGAGTGTTTTGAGTATTTTAGCAGAAGAAGAGTATGCGTAGGAAGCCTAGGAAGTCGTGTGAGAACGATGATGTCAATGTATCGCGGACTGAGCAGGGCAAGGGTATTATAGGCACGAGCAAGTTTGAGCAAAATAAACCTGCGTATATAGCGCTGTAACGAGCGTATATACGCTGCTTCTGCACGTAATACGCCGTATCACAGCTATATACGCTGCCTTCTTTCCATATTTTTTGGAAAATTCGTTTATGGTATAAGGTGAGCGTATATACGCTACTGTTTGAGCGTATACTACGCTCATGTTTGGAGCGTATACTATACGCTCATCAGTTGCGTATATACGCTCAATGATTTGGTGTATTTTTTTCCAAAAACTCGAAATATTTATTTCCTCCATTGTATTCGTGATTTCTTGATCGACGCACCTAGACACCCCTTGCTCTCCAAAGCAAGAGTACTAGAATTCTAGAAGGTTCCACGTAATTCCGAGTATTTTCTATTATTATCATGTATTTTCTGCGATTCTGCTCGTATTAATATATTGCAAAATTAAGAAAATCATAGAAAAATCAGAAATAATAATTTAAAAAATACTGGGGATTTCAAAGAAAAATGGACGTGTCATGATGAACAGTCAAAAACATTGAGATCGCCTTCGAAAACCTTTTGAAAACCTTTGAAAACCTTGAAAAAACCGAAAGAAACTTTTTGCCTTGCTTTACCTTTGCTCAATATTTCCGACTAGCGACTCTCTCACTATTCCAACTTTTATGAATCAAAGCATCTTTCTAATTCGAAAAAACGCGAGACGCGGTATTTCATCCACGAATTACTCATTTGGGAGACACATTTCAGGCTGACTACAGGGAACCCCCACTTTGACTGAGTCTGAAGAGACGATAGGTCTCGTAAGACGAAATCAAAGATTCGATTGGCGACGGAGAAGAACTCAAGACGATCTTGCGACGCCGAGTTACTCCCTTTCGCTCGGGTACCTGCAATAACAAAGGTAGTTTTTACCGTAGCCGTGTTCCCATGCGGTTCGATAGTGCACTCTATGTGTCTGTCCTTGAGCGTCATTCCCATTCCGGCTGACTGGAGAAATGCAGGATGCTCCCATGCTTTCCGAGAAAATGAGCATGACTGAAAAACGATAGCCTAATTAGGATTAAGGCCTACCTTGGTGAACGACAAGTTGTTTTATGTCTAGCGAAATTTGCATGCAATGTTTGACTGTGTAAACTTGTGACCTTGAGATTGAAAGAGTGCAAGATCATTGATTTGGAAGAGTCTTGAGTTTGGAAGGGCGCTTGTCTAGTCTGATTCTAGACATATTTTGAAAAGTCTTTGAATGAAAGGTCTTGTCTAGGTCTATTTAAGACATGGTTTGAGAGAGTCTTGAAAAGTGGCTTGTCCTAAGTCTGGTTTAAGACATGGTTTGAGAGAGTCTTGAAAGTGCTTGTCTAGGTCTGGTTTAAGACATGGTTTGAGAGAGCATTGAAATGCTTGCTAGTCTGGTCTAAACCATGATTTTGAGAAAGTGTCTTGTCTTAGGTCCTGATTCCTAGACATGTTGAAGTGAACTTGTCTAGTCTGATTCTAGACATGATTTGAAAGTGACTTTGAAAGAGTTCCAGTCTAGGTCTGGTTCTAACATTTGAGAGTGTCTTTGAAAAGAAGTCTTGTCTAGTCTGGTTTCTAGACATTGAAAGTGACTTTGAATTGAAAAGAGTCCATCTAGTCTGTTCTAACATGAAAGGACATACTTAGAGTCTAATACTATGTACCTTGAGTGCAATTGAAAGAGTGTCGTTTGAAGAGTGACTAGAGAAAGTGAATTTGGACGAGACTGACTTAACATGGCGAGACATGACTTTGATTGGAAAGACGACAAGTCCAAAAAGTGAATTTTTTCCAGAATTTCATTTGATAGCAAAGACTAAGCACGTAATAGGGCCTTAGGAGACAAAAGCCCCAACGAAAATTAAAGACGCCATGATACACACGAGCCCCCACGAGACTTGAGAACAACGTGTTTGCGGCTTAGAGTCAACATAGGGAAAGTTGCATGATGTTTATGGAGATCCCCAATAAGATTTACTAACCCAAAGCGTCAGTGCTTTACTCTTTGGGATTGAGGTCAATGGTCCTTGAAGGTGACCAAAGAATAAGTTATGCAAGAAATAAAAGGGTAAAAGTGACTAGGGTCAAAGACGTGGCTAGATACGAGGTTGCCAATTATGAGTTGGTTCAAACCAGAGTTCTATGTCAGTTCTAGACTGGCAAAACCATATCAAACTCTTAGCAAGTCAAAGCCTCAAAAGGCCTTCAAATGATTTAGTATGTGATGGGTTCGAACCTCTGAGAAGAGGCTTCCTACGCTATCCTTACGGAATGCATAGCCAACGTATTCTCGGTGAGTGGATTTGCAACCAATTGCCTCTGTGAGATGGCTTTGTGGTTGTAATGTGAGCTGTGTTCGAGGTTGAAAAGTTGATGTTTATGAAGTGACCACGTGCGCAGTGTGCTTTTTAAGATTTGCCTTTTTGTGGGCTTGAACTTTGGATTGGATTTTTGAAATTTTTTGCATTGTGAAAAAACTATTTGTATTGAACTTGATTTTTGCTTTTTTGCCCCATTTATCTCCTTTTTTTTCATTTCTTTCTTTTGCACGTGCTTTCCTACGCACAGTTTGGTCCAAAGGTAGGTAGAGGGTGAGAAAGAAAAGAAGGCTAATTAATAGTGTTTTGTGGCTCAAAAGTTGCAATGGTTTTTGATTGATGTGACAAAGGGGAATGAGAAGGGAGATCATTTTGTGGAGCTGTGAAGAAGCCTCTCTGGAGCATTGTTCAAAATTAAAAATTGAGTCAGCATTAGATACACAATTTGGCAGAATGAGTGTTGAGACTTGCATAGAATTAGAAAATAATGATTGCAAAATGAATCATTTTAATTGATGAAAACATACATGCTTTTGGATGAAGAAAGAGACTAAATAGACTAGAAAAGGACAGGAATTGAAAGGTCATAATAGCTAGACTGGATCGTGTGACTCAATCTAGAGAGGCCCGGCAGATTGATGAATCCACGCCTTTGGGTGACTCATGAGCTTTGATGGTAGTGGTGTTGATGTTTTTCCAGTGCCAAGGAGGTATAGGATTGGGCGCTTTTTTGTGGATGATGGAGGGTCAAGAGCATGGCCTTTTGGAAGGTAGGATAATGTGTTGACTAACTTTCCTCTTGGCCAGAGACAAAGTTGCGAGTCTTTGCTATCTTGCGCTGAAACACAAGAAATTACACTTCAGAACCCAAAACAAAAGATTTGGTCTGCTTGAAAAACTCTTAAGAAACAAACCAACATCCAGTCTTTGAGGTCCTTGGACTTAATGGAACTGAACTCGAAGAGACTGAAGGGCAGACCTAAATCTGATTAAGTGCTAGACTCGAGAAATTCAGACCTAAATGGGCTATTCAGAAATTAAGGACCTCATTAACCTACGACGCCACTTGAAATTGAAGGGCCAGGGTTGTAGTCTATGATCCGAACCTAGTTCAGGTTTAAGTCTTAGATTGAAGTGAATTCGGAGTGAACTAAATTCGAATTTTAAGGCCTTGGGTTGAAATTGAATCGAACCTAATTCAGACTTCAAGGTTCTTGAATTGGAAGAAAATGAACCTAATTCAGATTAAGTTCAAAAAAGATCAAATCTTAAGTCAGATTTAAGACTCTTGGATTGGAGAATCGAAACCTAGGTCAGATTCTAGGTCGAATGAATTTGAAATTGAAATTGGAATTGAGAATGGCGCTAATGGATTGTCAAATTCATGTCTTGAAACATGGATTCAGGACTGGGGCTTAGTTGCGTGGTAAGAATTGGACTGAATGAAGAGTCACAAGTTAACAATGCACATTGATTGAACAACAAAACCATTTATTCACTTAAGGTCAGGACTAAGTGAGCTATAAGTCGCTTGGTTAAGTCTGATAGTTGTCCATCCTAAGAGAGAGCTGGGTCCAATTTCACCACCACATTATTGGTAATGTAATGCCGAGAACCCTTAATGACGTATCGAAACACGTGCATACCGGCATGTGCGGGATAGACTTACCTTAGCCATCGTGATCCATTAACCACATGAAACAAGTAAAAATCCCCCCCTTAAGTGATCTCAGAGCATAGAACATGTCCATATTGAGACCAATGCCCTAGGACATGACCCTAATTCGAAGGGTACAAGCAAAAATTAATTGATTATGAATAGGAACAACGAGACTTTTCAAGTCTTCCACTCACCAATGGTGATATCCCAGTGAAAGTCGCCAAAAACTTGTAGGGCTCGCCACCAGCCTTAGCAAGCGGGCGTCGAACCTCAGCTCAGTGTCATGGAGTGAGCATGGAAATCCGCAGTTTGAATGCGTTGGGTGTGTCGTCGGAATTGAGGATCGCCCCGCTGCTATATAAGTTATTCACGGTAGCGCCCAAACATTGGTCCAAATTATGGCCCACTCCAATCAAGTAACCATCGTGGTTCGGGGACATGGTACGAATCAGATCTGTAACCCAATTCGCACGCATGTACGCCTCTACTCGGTCTCGTGTAGTTCCAAAAATCATTAACAATTAGGATTCAAAAGGAGCCTATATTGAATTGATTTGAAAGTCAATTGATTACTAGTGGTTGCTATTATAAACAAAACAAGACTTCTAACAAGAATAAGGCGGTTCACTTGATTGTTGTCAATGTTAATAAGGTGCCTCAGAAAACCGTCGTCCATGGATTATCTACTTTAATGTGACAAACGATTAAATTCCGGTCTTGGTTTGAAACAATATATACAAGTGTGAGAATAATATACAAAGAACATGAAAACAAAGTAGTGAGCAATAATAATATGTATGTTGCGCCCTCTCACCTGTGCACTGGCAAAAACAATCAAATCGTTACGAATAAACTCAAAGGAATCCGCCTTTCGATTGAATTTGCTAATAGAGACGAACAAAACGAGTTATGTATTGACAATAATAAATATGTATAATATGAAAGCAAAAACCATGGAATACAATGAAAATATGAATAAAACCTACAATTTACATGAAACGATAAGATGATTTCTACCATTGCTTTAATTATATTAAAAACTCCATAACAATGTTAGTTCAAATAAAAGAAAGTGAGAGAGAGATTTTGTGACAACTCTCAGAATCCAACCTTATCGCTGTTGATTCGAAAAAGAATCGCATGCTGTTGAACTAAAAACGAATGTAAAATGTGTTTGAGTGTTTTGAGTATTAGAGAGAGAGAGACGTATGCTGGAACAGGAAGTCGTGTGAGAAGTCGAGATGTCAAGGTATCGCGGACTGAGCAGGGGCAAGGATAATTTATAGGCACGAGGCAGAAGTTTGAGCAAAAATAACCTGCGTATAACGCTGTATACGAGCGTATATACGCTGCTTCTGCGTATATACGCTCGTATACAGCGTATATAACGCTGCCTTCCTTTCCTATTTTTTTGGAAATTTTCGTGTGTAAAGTGAGCGTATATACGCTTACTGTGAGCGTATATACGCTCATGTTAAGCGTATTACGCTCATCAGTTCGTTATATACGCTCAATGATTTTTGTTATTTTTCCAAAACTTCGAATATTTTGATTTCTCCGATTTTATTTCGTATTTCCTTTGACGACGCACCTAGACACCTTGCTCGTCCAAGCAAAAAAAGGATACTAGAGATGTTCGTAGAATTTCCACGAATTTCCGAGTATTTTTCTAATTATTCATAGAGTATTTTCGCGTACTTCTGCGTATTAAAATTGCCAAATTCATAGAAATCATAGGAAAAAATCAGAAAAAATAATTTAAAAATACTGGCGATTCAGAAAAAAATGTGACGGTCATTGATGAACATCCAAAAAGCATGAGAATCGCCTTGAAAACCTTTTGAAAACCCTTGAAAACCTTGAAAAAACCAAAGACAACTATTTTGCTATGCCTTTGACCTTTTGCTCAATATTCCGACTACGACCTCGCATATTTCCAACTTTTGATGAATTCCAAAGCATCTTTTCTAAATTCGAAACAAAGCGAGACGCGTAGTTTCATCCACGGATTAACTCATTTGGCGAGACAACAATTTCAGGGTCTAAGGTCATAACTCAAGTTAGATGGTGTAAAACATGAAAGTGTTAATTGAACTGAAACTACCAATCAACCATATGCCTCGGTCAATTTTAAGAAATTGGGGGAAGGGTTAATAAGATCCAACTAAGTATTTAGGATCAGTGGCGATTCCTACGTTGGTTCAACGTGTTTCATAACCCACAGATATTACAGAATAGAAAGTATATTGCGTCCAATTATAAAACAATAACTATCTTTGGCTCTTGGTAGGTTGCTTTGTTCACGCGGGCCCATGACTCTTTTTACCCTCATGTCAGGGGATCGATCCCCTTCGCAAACTCCACTTGTCATGCTTTTTGGGGATGAATACAAAAGCCCAATACCCGTTTACTCTTTTCCAATTCCTTTTTCAAGTCATTTTGTTGAGTTTATTACTCGTAGTTTAGTTTCATCAGTTAATTTTTTATATTCAAGAATAATTGATTACATAATTTAAAATTATTTTGCGCTATTAGTTATTCCAAGTTAAATTATTTGTATACCCAATGGACTTATGAGAAAAATAAATGTAATAGTTTGCGTGACCAACTTCTAAATGATAGTTTAGTTACTTTTTCTTGAAGAGGACCTATTTGTCAGAGCTAAGAAAGAACATATGGCATTGCTTTCAAAGTATGAAAATTTGAAGATCTACTGTATTACTTGTTGTTAATTATGAACTATGTATTGTAATTTCGTATCTTAATTTGAATTACGTATTGAAATTATTATTTTCAAATGTAATTCGTTTCTAATTCCGATATTTTTAAACCCTATTCCGACCACTATTTCAAATTCCGGATAACGCCACTTGATTAGATTAATTATCATTGTTATTCAATGGTAAGTAAGAGAGCACTAAGGATAATGCATGTTCAAGAGGTATGTCTAAGATTGGTTAGCTTTCTTAATATTAAAAGGGGAAGCAATTCAATGCAATTCTTGGAAGAGTGTTGCACAAAAACTTATGTATTCCTTACACTTGTATCAGAAATAATATTATGAATGGCTCCAAATCATGAGGTAATTTGGTTGTATCGAGCATATTTTATTTACTACCAAAATTTCCCAGATGTCTTATGAGGCCTTGTGTAATAATGAAGGGATTGCTCTTAAATTTGAAAGTCAACTGATGCCAAGGTTGAAAGTTATTTCAAGTGCAATCAGCTGCATAAAAGAGGCTGCTAAGGATGATGATGATGAACTAAACACATATGAGGTTCCCCAAGGAGTGAAGGATTCAGAGTCAAAGGACCACCCCATCCATGTAATGTTCATGGAGCATCTCTTGGAGGGCAAATTTGATGATATACTTAACACTATTAGGAAAAGAAGAACTATCTTATCTGATGTAATTAGTCTTGGATATAAATAATATCTAGACTTTCCTTTTTTATTTGAATTAATGAATCAAAACTTTGAAATTTTATCTGGTATTAAACTCTTTATAGTCTCTCTGTAGATAATTTGATTTTAACGGATAAAAGATGATCTCAATTATAGATGTTCGCATGTCTATCTCTCGATATCTAATTTTATTGGAGCTAATGAGAGTTGGAAACCATGTAGGATACTAAATTCATTAATCATCTTGTCCATGATACTACATCTCCAAATACGAAATTACATTTAAAATGTCTAAGGTAGTTTAATGTAAGGAGATCCAGGAAATGAAAATTCACAACCTAAATAGACAAAGGTTGACAAGGATGTAAAAAAAATAGTACAATATTAATTACAAGGAACATATTGTTCTTGGATATTTTTTACTACAAAAAGATTCTAAGAATCACAATACAATTCATTACCTTGATGGACGATGGACATTATGGATGATGACGTTGGAGAATTGAGCACCCCGACTTCGTGAAGTTTTCGGCCAAAATTACTTGTTTACATAGATTATAGGTTCGGCCTACGAAGTAGATGACCGAACCCACTTTGTTCTACTTTAGAGATTTATTTTTTTTATTTTCTTTGCTTAATTGTTGGATTAAAAATAATATGTTTTAAGATTAATAGTAATTTATAAATTTTTTTCTATTAATTAAAAATTGTTGTTGATTTTGATTGTAATTTAATTATGTGTGGTTTTAATTGTACTTTTTAATATGGCCTACGGTGGTTTGCTACGTTTGTGGGCGGCGCGAGCAGGGTTGTGGGGTGTGCTGCTACGTTGGGCGGCGCGAGTTAGTGGCGGCTGCTCCGTTGGGCGGCATGAGGTGGTGGTTGCTACTCCGTTAGGGTGTTGCTCCGGTGGTGGTGGCCAGGGATGGTGGCGGGATAGTAAGTCAGTGAGTGAGAAAGGAAAACGTGATTTTAGATTTGGTTGATTGAAGAAGGAGTTTGGAAATTTGGATGAATGCAGAAGTAGAATGGGCAAATTAAAGAGGGAAGGGTAAAAAAAAGGAAATTAATAAAATTACGCGGGCGGAATACGGAGTATTGTGGGCGTGATTTAGCTCTTCACTTTGCAATGACATAATTAACGGAGTGCTACTAAACTTGAGAAGGTTTAGCCAAACGTTACAAGGTTATTGCATATTTGCATTAGGTTAAAACCTTCTGAGTTTTTAGTTAGCCACAGGAGCRGATCCAACGTTGACTCAACTAAACCCACAAGGATTCACTAAAAATTATATATGCAATTTAGTGGAAATTGCCAACATTATTRCATTATGTGTTGTGCCTATGTTCTTCGTGAAATTTACTTTGTCTTGTGGGCGAGTAACACGGGATCGATTCTCACTGCAAGCAACTTTTAACTCCTATTTCTTACTGATCCTTTCACGACATGAAAATAACTTTTAACTCCTATTTAGTTTTACTCCTATTTGTTCTTGTAAAAAAAGGGAAATTTTCAATGATACACACGAATTTTTACAAAATCTCAGTGGTAGACATTAGAGTTTAAATATCCAACATATAAACATTAGTTTAGGTTATATGTGTGAAACTCAACTAAAACCCACCACGGCCACCCTCAAACTTCCTCCCCAGTTGGTGGAGTGGATGGAAATGGACGTTTGAGTGGTTGTGGAGGCTAGGGAGGTACGATTGAGTGGTTGTGGTGGGTGTGGCGATTTGTGGAAGTGGTTGTGGTGGGTGTGGCAATTTTTGGAAGTGGTTGTGGTGAGTGTGGCGATTTGAGACAATGGTAAGGTGGTTGTCGCTGGGGAGGCATGGAGGGAGATGGTTGTGACTGGGGAGTCATACAGGGAGGTGGTTGTGGCTTGGGAAAGGGATTGTTTTGAAAGGTTGTCGGCCGGTGGTTTTTGGTTGAGTTCACATATCACTAAACTCATGTATATATGTGAATTTAACTCTCATGTCTACACTGAGATGTTGCAAAAAATCGTGAATATTCACTAAGAAATTTCCCCAAAAAAACCTCACAGACATTAATTACATTATGATTCGACAGATACCACGTTAACTTTTTTTTTTTGGCAATAGATACAAACACAAAAGAACATAAGTCCTTTCCTAGCTTTACAGCTAGTACATGGGCTAAATGCACTTGATCCCTAAGCACCTTAGTAATTCTAATAAAATTAAAATCTTAATATTGGTAAAACATATCATTTTATCCAAGTCTGCAATTACAACTTGCATGGTACGACTGATTAGTTTCTATTGAAGTTTAGACACATTGAAGCCACATGACTATTCGTATAATTTTTTTTTTTTAATAGATGATGGATTTAATGTAATTAAGTTGAACAAATGATGTCATATAAAGTATAACGACTCAAGATAGACGAACTTCCATTTCATTGTCCCCTCTCTAATAAATCCAAAGCACTATCAATACAAATCAGTATATTCTAATTCTAGTATTTTGTGCGCGATGTACGTGCATAAGTAGTAAATTTCATACGGAGTAATACATTTATAAATATATAGATACATCATACCCATATACGGAGTATTAAAATAAATACCGGAGTAATCCGCGTGTTGTTGCATGAAAATTCTGTTTGGTAATTGTCATATTTAAAAAAAAGTATTGTTACTTCCATATCATATTAATTAGCTTAGAACATGATTTTAAAAGTGTTTTGATCATAAATTTATACATTGATTCACATAAATTTTTTAGTTGACTAATGTTATAGTAGACCAATTTTTACTTTTTAGTTAAAATATACTTGTCTTGATTTGACAATAAAGTTTGATTTTGGGAG
Source organism: Bassia scoparia (assembly GCA_008642245.1). Lineage (NCBI taxonomy): Eukaryota > Viridiplantae > Streptophyta > Magnoliopsida > Caryophyllales > Amaranthaceae > Bassia > Bassia scoparia. The sequence goes on along the minus strand of SNQN01003351.1, from coordinate 48,744 downwards.
GTTTTTGAAATCACAATTGCACATTATGATTATTGACCTTATATTATAAGTTCCATATAAAGTTAATTTATTCAATCATGTCCTTAAAAATCAATCTTCTATAATTAATTATAGTATTTAATTGTGTCAACAATTTTGTAAAGTTGTAAACAATATTATTTTTGACAACTTTTTTATATGACAAAAAATTACTCCATATTTAGCTCTTTTTTTAAATGGTAAATTAAATTGATTGATTGATTATTCATATTATTTTTCATTTTAATTAAAATCATGAGGGCATTATTGTATTTTTCTAGGGGAGACACCATAGCTCCCCCCTTGGCTTATATAATAGAGATTGTCCCTATTTTTTAAATATGTTTTTTTTACTTGTTTGTGTCTAAGGGTGCTTATTGAGTGAGTCAATCACAAGTTGAGAGTGCTAAACTCGTGTTCATTAGATTTTGAGTCGAAGTAAGTCGATCACAAGATGATCGTTTAAAGTTTTAGCCCTCTTGAGATTTACATTTTTATGAGAAAATTGATGATTATATATCCAATTCTTTACGTAATTTTTTTTGTAGTGTAATAATTTAGTTTTATTGAGTGTTACTGACAATTTTTATTTTCAAAGGTATAATGTAGAAAATAATGATTTTTCTGTAAATCATCCAATTTCGAGCTGAATTGAGCGAGTACAAGCCAACTCGGATTGATCTTTAAGTAAGTTTTGACCAAATCGAACTTGAGCTGCTC
>SNQN01003351.1:21077-43350 GCA_008642245.1 Bassia scoparia | reverse complement strand
TCTTGTTTTATAACCTTAATGTGATTATAAGATATGTTGGTTCCCCCACCAAAAATAAAAAATAAAAAAGTTTGGTTTTGGTTGTTAGACTAGTATTCTTTGGAAATTGAAAGACTTGTAGTAAGTTGGAGAACTTTGGATTCATATATTATATTGAGTTTATATTTGGTTTGTGCAGCAGGGAATACATGGAGGGTTGATCATGTCAAGGTTAAGGTGTATTGTTCGAGGAATCGATTTGAAGAGCCTTCTTCTATGCCTTGTRCTGATCCCGCTATGCATATTTGGGGTTTATCTGCATGGCCAAAAAATTACTTATTTTCTTCGGCCGTTGTGGGATCACCCTCCGAAGCCTTTCACTGAGATCACACACTATTACAATGAGAATGTAACGATGGAGACGTTGTGCAAACTTCATGGGTGGGGTATTCGTGAGTATCCTCGTAGGGTATTTGATGCGGTTCTATTTAGCAATGAGGTGGATATGCTAGAAATTCGATGGAATGAGTTGTATCCGTATGTGACTCAGTTTGTTCTACTTGAATCAAACTCCACGTTCACTGGGATCCCAAAGCCATTATACTTTGCTATCCACCGGGATAAGTTCAACTTTATTGAACCCAGGCTAACTTATGGTACAATTGGGGGAAGATTCAAGAAAGGTGAGAATCCTTTTATTGAAGAGGCTTATCAAAGAGTTGCGCTTGATCAGCTTCTGCGGATTGCTGGAATTGAGGAGGATGATTTGCTGATAATGTCTGACGTTGATGAGATCCCTAGCAGACACACCATTGATCTGCTGAGGTGGTGTGATGAGGTCCCTCCAATCCTTCATCTAAGGCTCAGTAACTATCTTTACTCATTTGAATATCGCATAGATGACAATAGTTGGAGGGCTTCAGTTCATAGGTACAAAGYYGGAGTAACTCGGTATGCTCATTTCAGACAAACTGATCTTCTATTATCAGATGCTGGATGGCATTGTAGCTTTTGCTTTCGCCACATATCAGATTTCATTTTCAAAATGAAGGCATATAGCCATACTGACCGCGTTAGATTCTCTCATTATCTGAATCCCAAGAGAATTCAGGATATCATCTGTAAAGGTTCTAATCTCTTTGACATGCTCCCGGAAGAATATACTTTTCGGGACATGATTGGGAAACTTGGTGCAGTTCCTMGGTCTTTTTCTGCGGTTCATCTTCCAGCCTATTTACTACAGAATGCAGATAAATTCAAGTATCTTTTGCCTGGGAATTGTTTGAGAGAAAGTGGCTGAGTTTAGAAGTGGCTTTCTTTCCTTTGGTGTACAGAAAACAAAGTGAGAGATGCAGAGASATTTCTGCGTGATGTGGTTCCGAACAGATAGAAACAAGAGCAATTATGCATCTGCTGCACTTCCGAAAACTGCCTATGGTCGTTGGGACGAATGGTTAAATCTTGTATATCTTACTTTTAATAGATGTAGCATTGCATAGCAGGGGACTCCTATATTGAAGCTTATGTATGAAAATAGGGTTTAAGAGAACTGAGGAATGACAAATTTTTTTGTTTTTTTTTCTTTTTTTTTTCGAGTTTGTGGGTGTGATGAGATACAAGGAACATTCCCTGGACTTTTGATTATTTTGGGGAATTTTGGGGGTTACATTAGGTCAATTTTTCGATACATTGTTATGAATCGGTAGTATGTATCTTATTAGCTTCAGAATTGAATATGACAGTTTAGTTCAATTTGATGATATGTTGGAACCAAATTTTTAAGTCCTGAATGTTTCTTACAGTACATTTTATGTTATCTGTACAATTAATTGAAGTCTAATGTGACTTCCTACTACATAAACTTACACCTAAAATTTAATTTGGTAAACCAAAAAAAGTTTAATTTACTTAACAATGGGTTTTTATATGTTAATATAACGAAATAAGACTTATTTAATAAAAATAAAAATTTGGTCGCCATTCACAGGGGAAAATTGGGAGGTAATAAAAATGTGGTTCCCAAGCATTTGCTAATCTGAAAAGTCTTTTAAACAAGCCCCCCCCCCAACCAAACTAAAATAATACATATCCAGAAAATCAACCAAGCTTAAAATAATTAAAATAAAACAAGTTATTTTAAATTAAACAAAACTTAATAACAACCAGCAAGACCCCCCCCCCTTTTTGGGGGGGGTTTTTACAAAAAAAAAAAACCAAAAAATCCAAAAAAATAACAATAAAAGTGGTAAAGCTTTGTTTTTCAAAAATTTTTTTTTTGTTTCCCGTAAAAAAAAAATTTTATTGGACTTTTTCATAACTTTTGTAAACATTTTATTATAAACCTAATTTTTTTTCCCAGGTTTTTGTTTTAAAACTAGGAAAAAGGTTTCAAAAATAAGAACAATTAAAAATAGAATAATTTTATAAATGTCCTTGATTAAGATATTTTAGGATAAACAAAGATATATGGATTTGTGGCGTTATTAGGTTGAGGTTTTTCCGCTGTATTCCGAGCTAGTTATGGGGTGGGTGGGGAATCTGTCTCTGGCTGGTGCCTATAAGGAAGATGGTGAAAGGAACTGGGCGTAGGTGGTTGTGGGGGGTGGTGTGGTGTTGTGGGGTTGTGGGGATGAAACGTTGTGAGGTGTATTTGGTGGGGGTTCCCTGCGGAAAGAAATCAGGAGTCGCGAAGATAGTTAAAATATGCCTTTGGGGGAGGACCGCTCATTTGGTGGGGAAAGAGTGTTCCCCCAAAAAGCCAAGAGAAATTTGTAAAAGCGAGAAAAGGAGGGGAACAATGAGAAAATGACACTTAAACCTTTTTTTTTGCCTTTTTTTTTGAAACCTTCCCACGAAACCAACACCAGTGAAGTCAAATTTTATTAATTGCAATTTTTAGTTCCCGTTTTGGGGAAAAATTTGCCGTGGAAATAGGAAAATAAATGGCAAAAGAAAACAAATGAAATTAGCCAAGCTGAGAAATTATCCCACGAGAGAGACAACCTAAAAAGTTTATTTATTTGGTTGTTGTGCCTTTGTAAAGTCGAAACAATGGCCCCCCAACGTAAATAAAAAAAAATTTTGTGTCGAATCCCCAAAAACCGACTTAAAACCCCGGCTGGGCAAAAACCAGGAAACAGCGAACCAACCGGAATAATCGGCTCCGTGCCTTTGCCGTCGGTTTGCATCTGCCGCTCAAAAAATAGACTTAGACAAAAAGCCAGTTATTGCCCCCCGTTTTTTGGAATCAACTTAGGAAGAATTTCAAAATTTTACCACCCGAAGCAAAAAAAAAAAAAAAAACAATAACAAAGTAGAAAAACCGCGGAAGGAAGTAATCAGGTTAAATAAAAACAAAAAATCCCCACTTTTCCAAATCAACGCCAAAAATCCTGTGAAAAAAAATAGGAGAAAAAGAACCTTAGAAGATTTAATACAAAATGCCCCCCCCCAAAAAAAAAGCCCCCCTTCGCCAAAATGAAAGTACCCCCCCTTGAAAGGATAATCCGATTAATCAGGGAGAGAAAAAAATTCATATGGGAAAAAAACCATAAAGAGTTTTAAAATGCCCAAAAGAAGAAATGAAACAAGTTTTTAAACCCTACTGGAAAAACAAAAATAAGAGAAAAGAAATTTTTTTTGGACCGATAAACGTTTCCCAAAAGTACAATGCAACGCCCCAACATACGTTTCAATACAATCTTAGGGATCCATCCATAAGGGTTGTGTTTAGGTATAAGAACTTCAGTTTTGGCCCTTTTTTGGAAAAGTTCAAATTAAAATTTGAAAGGTTTAATTGGGAGGGCTTTAAAAGTGTTAAGGGACCGCATGGCCCCTAACCGGCCCGCAAAAATTGGATCTTCCCCTCCCCAAAATAGTTTTTTTTATGTTTTCGAAAAAACCGAGAAAATAGCCCCCACCGGTTTTGGTTTGAACGAGGACCCCAAACAAATTTTGGCCAAAGAAAAGTAACTGGAGGGTTTTGTTTCACCGAAGTTCCCCAGATTAAAATAATAAGTTTAATTGGGAAATAAGTTCGGAGATTAATTATGCCCCCCCCTTTGCCCAACAAAAGAGAAGAAAAAAAAAGGTTTCCCCCCCAAGAAAAGGAAAAAGGCCAAATAAAGTTTTATAAAACAAATATTCATTATACAAATAGCGGGATAAGAAACAAGGAAATTAAGTGTGTTTTTGGCAAGTAAACCCTAGGTGGGGGAATAAAAATTGTTAAAACAAAGAAAAGAGTTTGGGTTCCGCCGATAAAAACATTATAACGAAAAATCTAAATAGAAATTTTTCCCCATACAAAAATTGCAAATCGAGTGGTTACCAAAAGCCGAGGGGTTGCCTTACTTTACGACATAAAGGTGAAAACCATAGTCGAAAAAATAGAAAGACCAGCTTGCGAAATTGAATTTTGGGACCCAAGCATGGGAATTCCTTGGGAAAAAAAAAAACCCGTTAGTTTGGGGAAATTTAACATAACAATACCACAAATTTCCCCCCAAAATTTTAATGAACATGCGTTAAAGAACACCATTTTTTTATATCAAGGTTTGAAGAAATGAAAAATTTGACCCCCAAAAAAAATGGGGGAAAAACCTTTTTAAAAGCAACAAATTACAAAACAAAATGGGCCCCCTAAGGGGGGTAAAAAAACCCCGGAATGGTGAAAATGGGTGGGCCAAAGGTTTTTGAAAAATAACCCGGGAAGGACAAAAAAAGTTTCCCCTCCCTCAAAATCCAAATCAATTTTCCACGTTCATGGTAGAAACGTTTTGGGTTTTGTTTACCCAATCACAAAAACCAAACGAAAAAAGGCCCTTTAAAAAAAATAAACCCCCTCCAAAACCGAAAAACCCATCCCTGATTTTTTCCCAAATTTTTTGGTGGTTGGGGGGGTTTGGGTTCCCCCGAAAAAAACATCCCCAAAGAAATTTCAAATAAAACAACTTTTAAAAGCCCATTTATGTTTTGGGTGGACGCCGAGGAACCCTAAACCCTCAATGTAACCATTTTTTGTTTTTTTAATAAGAAAAGCCAAAAAATCCCCATAGTCGTCCTAAACAATAAAGCAAAAATTTTTTTTCAAATTAAGGGTTCCCCCATGGGAGGAAACAAATGGAAAAAATTTTTTTGGAATTTTGGTTTTGTTTTTGGAATTTAAAAAAAGAAGTTAAGTAAAAATAAAAGAAGTAAGAGCAATAAAAAAAAATATTTTTTGTTGGATTTGCCCCTTGTTTTTAAAATTAACCCTTGGGGTTTTTTATCCGGACGTGGGGAATAAAGGGGGAAAAAATTGAAAAAAAAAAAAAAAGAAAGTTGAATAGAAAAAGGGTTCTCTAAGTCGAGTTGTGTTTAGAAAACGAAAATAAATTTTGGGAAAAAACCGAAGGAAAAATAGAAAAAAACTTGGGGGGCCTCCGTAGGGAAGGAAAAAAAAAAAAATCCCTTGAAAATAAGGCCCAAAGGGTTAAAACGAAAGAAGGTGTGGGAGAAGGACAAAAAAAAAGATTTTAGTTTGGAGCAGGCCCCCCACTTGGGAGAAAAAAAAGACAAAATGGTTTAGGGTTTTCCAGCAAAAAATGTTGGGGGGAACCCAGCAGGCGCCCTGGGTTTTTTCTCAGTTGGTGTGGAAAATAGAAATGCCTTAGAAAACGTTTGGGGGCCAATTTTTTGGGAATTTGCCATTGGGGTGGCCCCGAGGGTGCCCAGTGGGGAAGTGAAAAGGGTTAAAAGAAAGTTGAGTTTCTGAAAATTGTTGGGGGAGGGAACCCCCAATGGGGAAAAGTTTTTTTTAAGGAGCCCAATTTGGGGGGAATCCCCCCTTAAAAACAAAAAGGGAAAAACTAAAAGAAAAAAATGTTTTTCTTTTGGGCCCCTTTTTATTTTTTTGGTTTTTGGGGACTGAAAATCCAATGTGGTTTTAGGGGGGTTTTTCCAACAGTTGGAAAGACTTGTCGGAAATTAACATTCAAGAATTTTCCTAAGAAAAATTCATAAAAGAAAAAAAAATTTTGGGGGAAGTGGGAAAAAAATATTTGGAAACTTTTTGCCAAAAGAAAAAACAAAAAAAAAAAACTCCAGTCAAAGCCCAAAAAACAATGGCTTGTAAATTAAATTGTAATGTGTTTGGCCTTTCGACATAATGTTCATACAAAAAAACTTAGTAACCCGCCGAAATGAATTAGAAAAGGGGAAAATAAAACAACCGCCCAAAAACGAAAAGACACCATCAGCGGAAGGGTTTGGTGAAAAATTATCGAAAGAAAAAAAAAAAATTGGAAAAAAAGCTTGGTGTGAAATTTGTTTGGTTGTAGAAAAAAAAGGGTGAAGAGTGGAAAGAACACAAACGCTCTTTCAAAAAAAACTACAAAAAAATTAAGTGTATTTAATCGGAAGTTTTTTCGACGGTTTATTATAAAATATTGTTGGGGGAAAGGTTGGAGAGGAGTGGGTTAAAAAAAGAGTTTTTTTGAAAAAAGGAAATTAGTTAGGAGGCGAAGAAAATTTGGGGTGAGAAATTTAATGTGTTTGGGGAGATTAAACAAGGGCCCTAAAAAAATGATTGCCAAAAGAAGAGGGGGTGGGGCGCGCACCACCCATAAAAAGATGCATTGACCGATAAGAATCCCAAATAAGTTGTTTTAAATGGGGGTTTTTTAATTTTTTGGGGAAAAAATTAAGTTTTCTATATGGGGTGAAAAAAACCCCGTTTTGTTGTGTCGGTTTGTTTTGTTGTTGCTCGCCGACATGTGTGTGTAAATGTTCGCCGTGTTTTGTTGAGAACAAAATATGAATACCAAATGTTATTACAATTGGGGGGTTTACAAAAACCTGAAAAAGAACTTGTTTAAATTAAATTTTGGGCTTTTTTTAGAATGGAAATAGGATCAAAAATTGTTTTTTCATCTTAAAAAAATTAAAAATTAAAAAAATGTTAGTTAGGGGCTAACAAAATTGTTTTGGGCCTATTTTATGGTGGGGGGTTTTTTTAATGTTTGAATAACCAAGGGGTTTTTGGCTTTTTATGATTTACCTTTTTAATGTCCACCCCCCCAATTTCCAAAGTTTAAAAAAACAATTTTTAATCTTTTTTTTATTGGGGACGAAAAATTTTCCCCTTTTAATCTTCCTTTTTGTTTAAGGTTTGAAAAAATTTTTTTTGCTCAGGATTGAATTTAAGTTGGCTCTAAACAAATGGGAGAAAAAATTGGGGGCAAATCCAAAAACAATTGGAAAAATAAAAATCTTTAAATCTTGGGGCTTTAACATAAACCCTAGACTAATTAGCAAAAACCCTTTAATAAGGAGTTTTTTTTAAACAAGTAAACTAACAAAACAACGAAAATTTATGTTAATCCCCCGCCTAAAAACCTAAAAGAAATAAAATTTTTAAAATTTTGAAAGAATAAAAAAAAGTTCTTTATCCATAAACAAAATAAAAATTGAAAAAGGTCCAAAGAGGGTCCCTAAACCAATGGTTTAACATTGTTTTTTTTTTTGGCAAAGCCATTTTTTTAACCATGTAAGAGTAGAAGGGGGAAAAGGTGGTTTGGGTCCTCACATTAATTTAAGAAAATTTTCTTTTTTAGATTTTTTCCATTCGGCCCCGTTGCCCAGATAATTGTTTTTTTTTTTTTTTGTTTAAATATGGAGGGGAACAAGAAAAAGAAAACTTTCCATGCCCTATTGTGGGTTTGGAAAAAGAAAGAGTGAAAAAAAGGTTTGGTAAAATTTAATCAAAAATTTCCCGCCAGCCAGGACATTGTTAGGGTCAAAAATTCAAAGCTTTTTGACTTTTTGCGAATTCCAAATTTTGGGGGTGGGTTGCTTTTCAATAATAAGAACGGGTTTAAATTTTGGAAAGGGAAACAAATTATACCACTTTTTTGGGGAAAGAAACCGGCAAAAATAGAAGGAAAAAATTAGGAAAAAAAAGGTTTTCCCCATAGAAAATTCCTATAATTAATCAAATCCCGAGAAAAAAAAATAGACATTTTAAAATAAAATTAATGACCCTCAGACTTCTCAAAAATAAGGAAAAAATTGTTTCCACAAAAAACAATTGAAACGGGAAAAAATATCCAAAAGAGGCATAAATTAAATATGGAAAAGATTGTTTTTGTGGAAAATCCATAAAAAATGGCAAGTTTGTTTTTATCAATTTTTATAACCCAATAAAAGGGGCAAAGAAGTTGAAACAAGCATTAAGGAAGAATTTTTTTTAGTTATTAGAACATTTTTCATTAGTTTGGAACTAACGCGTAAAAAAGCAAAAATTTGGTTAAAATTAAAAAAATACCCAGGAAAATTTGTTTCGCCCCCCCCTAGAACGAGGGAAAAAATGCCCCACAAGTTAAGGAGAAGAATGGGGGCCCCCCCCCAAAAGCAAAGACAAGGAGAGAAAAGGGATTTGGAAAAGAAACCTGGAGAAAAAGGTTTTTAAAAAGTCGCCCCCGAAAACGATTAGAAAGGAAAAAAAATCAAAAAAACCCAACCCGTTTTAACTTTTATAACAAATCCCTCCACTGAGTTTTTGTTTTTGGGCTCCTCGTGGTCGTTTTGGTTGTTGGCCCCACAAAAAATCCTTCATAAAGAAAAGAACCAAAAGGGATCAAACCTCCAATTAGAAAGAAATATTTAATCCAAAAAGTTTTTGGTTTTGAATTATTGGGGTTTGCCGAAAGAAATGAGAGAAATTTTTTTTGAAAAAAAAACGCTAAATTGGGGAAAAAGAATGAAGGACAATTTTTGAGTGAAGAGTATTTTTTTGGGGTTTGAAGAGAAAATGTGAACAAAATGACCAGATAAACGCTATAATTTGGAAATGTTGTCTTACCATCGAGGGCCCCCCAACCCCAATAATTGAGAATTTTTTAATTTTTTTGGTTTTGGCTCAATTAAATTAGGGGGGAAAAAGAAATTAAAATTCCTTTCGGAAATGTAACAAAGTGATTGAAGAAAAAAGGGTTCAGGGCCCGGTAGTTTTTTGTTTTCCAATTGGTTTTATTAAGTTTCAAAAAAATTTCCCCCCAAATTTTCCCAAAGAACAAAACATATTTGTGGGGTTAAAAACAATGGGCCTCCCCCCCTAAATCATAAAATTATTTTTAGCATATAAAGAAAGTAGGGTTAAGGTTAAGGAAGAAAAATTTTACCAACATAGAATACGCAAAATTTTTTTTCTTGTTTTGGCGAAAGGAAAATTAGGACACTAAAAGAATGCCCCGGTATTTGAGCCATGTGAAAAACAAAAAGGTGATTCCGGGTTTCCCGAATAAATAGCAGAAGCCACTACGCTTGGGGCTTTTGGGCACCCCCTTTTTGAACCCTTTTGGGGGTTTTTGGTTTTTTTCCGTACCAGGGGGGGGCAATTAAGGGCCAAAATGGGAAAACCCCCTTTTGAAAGAAAAAAAAAAAACAAAATTTAGGCGCCAACGGAAGGGGGCGGAAAGGGAATACGTAAAAAAGGAAGTTTTTTGGTGGCCCCCTTGGCTGCGAAGTTTTAAAACCCTAGAAAAAAAGCCCAGAATAAAGAAAAAAAAAAACGTAACGCAAACCTGCTGTTGTTTCTTTATTGCTACTGGTGGTTGTTGGTTTTGTTGTGCCGTCCGGTGGGGGGTTATGTGGGGGGCCCCCTTACTTGCCCCACCCGCCGGCTGCTTCCGTTGCGGCATGGAAAAGGTGGTGGTTGCTACCCGTTAGGGTGTTTGCTTCGGGTTGGTGGTGGCCAGGGGATGGTGGCCTTTGGGATAGGTGTTTCAAGTCAGTGAGTGAAGAAATGAGAAAAAACAGATCGATTTAGATTTGGTTGATTGAAGAAGGAGTTTGGAAATTTGGATCAATGCAGAAGTGAGAGACCGTGTGTTTCAAATTATAATTGAGTACGGGACCAGAGAGTAAAAAGCAACGAGGAAATATGACACCAACATGCGCCAGGAATAAATGCCAAAAAGGTTTTTAGCCACACGTGCGGAATAAAACGGACTCTCTCGTGGCGTGATTTGAGCAGACGCCTATACAATTATGAGCAAAGACATAAAAAATAGTAAAAGGGGGTGCACCAAGTAGTCATACTATATTATTTGACGAAAAGTTAGCCAAACGTTACAAGGATTATTGCAATCAAGTGGGCCATTAGGCTTTTTGTCACTATACGCGCGTGGAACTCATTGAGTTTTTAGGGGGCCCCACCAGGTGCGGATCTCAACGTGGTGGGACACGAACTTGTCAATTCACATATCTCTACTAAGGAAGAGCCACCGCTTGTCACGTGAGAGTCTCCATATAAAATGAACAATTTATAAGTGAATTATTTTGCGCCTTTTAACATTTTTTTAACCATTTATGTGTTGTGCCTATTTGTGTTTCTCTTCAAGTTTAAGTCGTCTAGAATTTACTCTTTCTGTTGTGTGCGCCCCGCCGCGATTCGTATAACACGAGGCTCTGTGGGACGCATAGCAGAAAACAACACTCTTTAACTCCTATTATAATCTATACATAAGACTGGCCTGTTGCACAAGACAGTGAAAAAAAACTTTGACTACATCTTATTTTGTGAGTATTTAACATAACTAATATATGTTCTATAAAGTATAGAAAAAAGGCGAATTCTTTAACATGATATAACATCAAACCGAAACGCCTTAAAAAAAAATACTAATCCCCGAATTAACGTTACACCTCTTATACAAAACTCAATCCCAGTGGCAGACCCTTCCACACGTTAGAGTGTTTAAAATGTAAACCGCCAAACGCAAGCTCATATACATTAGTTTAGGTTATATGTTGGAAACTCAACTAAAAACCCACACGTGCATCCCCGTAAGTATGACTAAACTTCCCATACACCAAAGTTGGGAGGGAGATGTGGCAAATAGGAAATGAGACACCGTTGCACGTGGTTGGTATGAGAGGAATACAAGCGAGGTATTAAGAAAATGTTTCCCCTTTTCATTGAGCCTAGAGATTGTGAGATAAGGGATGTTGGAAAGCAGATTAATAGGGAAGCTCCGGGTTTGTATAGGTAGGGGGGTGTAGAGCATATTAAGGTAGAAGATGGTTGTGGTGACTAGTAGAAGACGATTTGAGACAAACTGGTAGAAAAATGGTGGTTTCGTCCGCCTCGGAGGTAGATGTTTTTTGGTTTCCCCCAAGAAGTTTTTTTTTTTGGGGGGCGACAAAAATTCCCAATAGAACAATACATCCCCTCCCCCCATTTTTTGCCAAATTGCAAATTAAAAAAAAAAAAGGTAAAGTTGATGTTGTTGATGAAGATCGCGGAATAGATGGTCTGTGACTGGTGGCCCCTCTGATGTCTCCATAAATTCCCACGGAAGAGGTTGCGTTTGTATGGCTGGGAAGGGATACCGTTTAAGGTGGTCGGTTAAAGGTGGTTTGGTTGAGTTTCACATATACACCTAAACTCATGTATATATGTGAGCATTCTCAATACATGTCTACCGACTCCGCTAGATATCTGCCCTCTCGGGTCATTAAAACAACCGTCGAACTGTATCTACTTTAGAAAGCCTTTAAGTCCCCTTACGTTAACAAAAATAAACCTCAGCGGGGGACATAATTATCCGCATTTTATGATATTGTTGGCCCCCCCGCTTACCTTTTCGGAACGATACCGCAAAAAGGCGTTTTTTTAAAAAAAAAAAACTCACGTTCATTTACTTTTTTTTTTTTGGCAATAGATCCACAAACCACAAACATGAACATTAAGTCCCCTTCCTACTTTTAAACTAAGCATAAGTCTACCAATTTGGGCCAACTTTTTTCTTTGTGTTTTTCGGATTAATCTTTTTTAAAAGTTTGGGCTAATGCAACTTTGATCCCTCAGTCACTTTACGGAATTCTATTATAATATTTATAATTCTAATATTGGTACATTTTTTACTATTTACAATTCTACTCCTAAGTCTTTGCAATTACATACCCTCTGCATTTGTGTTAATTACGTCACATGATTATGTTTCTAAATATGATCCCCGTGGTGTTAGAGGTTCTACATTGAAGTCTCTACATTTTTGATCTTATTTAAAACAGATAAACAGTTTTTTTCTTATTTTTTATTGAGGGTGATTACTGACTGGTTGTATCATTCTAAACTGTTATATTTAAAAGAATAGTGAAACAATATTTTAAAAATAGCTCTACGCTCATTTATATTTTTAAAAGTATTATAAACGACTCCAATGTGATAGCGTAATTTTCATTTTCTTATTGTTCCGGCGTCTCAATAAATAAATTTCCAAAAGCAACTATTCATTTATTTGAGTTACCATCAAATTCTAGTATATTGTATTGTTTTGGCCGTAAAATTCTCTTCTTTGCATGTAAATATTCCTTACTTGTGGCGGACAAAAACGAATATTTCGCTTTGCTATTTAATGTTAGCCCTAAATTTCATACGAAGTCATAAACATTTAAATTAATGATATACTATGCATAGTTGGGGGAAGTTTTATCTCTTATTTGAGGGGTATTCGGGAGTGGTATTAATTATAATAAATTACCCCCCTTGAGTATATTGGCCGCCGAATGTTGATTATTGCTTATTTGTAAAATTTTGTATGATTTTGTGATAATATTGATAATCAGCTTAACATAAAAGTAATGTTACTAACATTTTTCATCATCCCATTATTAAATTAACCTTTTAGAACATGATTTTCAACAGTGTGTGTTTTTTTGAAATCAATTTATCACCATTTTTGATTTACTACATTAACATTTTTTTTTAGTTTGCACTAAATTGTTGGGATTCTTTAAGATAACTATATTTTTTTTACTTTTTTTAGTCTTAAAACCTAAAAATATTTGTCATAGTTCTTTTTTAGATGTTTTGACACTAAAGCTTGATTTGGTTGAGGTTTTTTTATATATCTAAGCGGGGGAAATTGGACTATATTTAGGGATTAGTGGTGACCTTTTTATTATTATGTCCCTCTAAATTAAATTTATTTCAATCATGTCGCTTTAAAAAAAAATAGAAATCATTTATACATTATTAGTCCTAATGTTTAGTAATTTTCTTATTTGGTGATCACATATTTTTTGAAATAAAGGATGCTAATCTAATTGGGGATTGTTTGTGGACAACTAAAATATATATTATGACAATAAAAATTTACTCCATTATTTAGCTTTAAAAAGCATCTTTTTTAAAATGCGCTAAATTAGATTTATGATGTGATTTTATTTCGTATTATTATTTTTTCATTTTTGAAATTATAAATACTATTGTAGGGTCATTTGATTTTTTATTTTTTCCTATTGTTGGAGTACGACTCCATAGCTCCCCCGCCTTGGTTATAATAAAAGAGATTGTCCCTATTGTTTAATATGTTTTTTTTTTTTATAACGTCTGATTTTGCGTGTTATAGGGTTTTTTTTTGCTTTATTGGGGTGATCGCGATGTCAGTTTCAGTAATATAGTTGTGTAAGTGTTAGACTCCGTGTCTTCATTCCATTAGATTTTGAGTCGAAGTATCTTTGTTACTAGAGAGTCAAGTCATATGAGAGTGCATTGAATAGATTATAACCACGTTTTCAAAGCGATTAAGACCCACTCGTTTGTATTGTAAATTTTCACATCTTTCTTTCTCTTGAGAAAATGGATGAGTTATGATCATTTCCCAAGTGTGCTGATCGTAATTTTTGTTTTTATTAGTGTATTATATTTATTTTTTTTTTTGGAGGGTCCCCTCTATATCTGACTTGGGTTTGGTGGGTTTGACGGTATATAGTGGTTTATTTTTCTCAATATGGTCTAAAAAGAAAATTGTTTAGCGAAAAATAATATTTGTGTCGTTTTCTGTAAATCATACCAATTTCGAGCATAGATAGTCTGCAGCGGACTGATACATAGCCCAACTCGGAATTAGAATAGCGTTTTATGTAAGGTTTTGACTCAATTTCTGTATTGTAAGCGTTGAGCTCGCTCACTCTTTAAGACCCGAAAGGGGGGCCAACGGAAAGGTTTTTTGAACTCTTTTTCCGGTGGGGGGGAAAAAAAAAACGATGCTACTCAAGTCATCATCTACGTCCTCCCTACACCGCGCATCGAATTCTCAGGATCATCGGTATCTCACTCAAAATTTAGACAAGTAGAGATTCTTATACTGCGAATACACTATAGCATAAACTTCACATTACTCGTACTCGGGAATTTTTTTTAAGGGGATGGTACTTAAGCTTTCCGCTGACTTTCTCCTCTCGTTATCGTATTTGGGTGGATCTTTGGAAATATAATATGTACTATAAAGCTCCTTGTTTAACAAACCATGAAGAATTAAAAAGTTTATGGTGTCTTAGTTGCACAATGAAATTAAGTGTAGGCAAAAAATGTGATATCATAATCTCTTTTTTTTCCATTTTAGTTACTAAGGTTCCTTTTTCTGTATAAAAAGAATTAGATAAGAAAAAAGAAAAAATATTATTTAATGATCTTTTTCTCCACCCTACTTTTCTGCTCGGTGCCTTAGCATATTATTTCCTTCAATACTATATGGTCATTCAGCAAACATGCTCCATTCATAAACTTGTCTTTTCATTTTCGGCTTTGTTTCTTTAATATGTCTGAAAATTGTGTCGCGCTAAATTCGTTAGTAGCTGTTGGTCTATTTATTAACTTGTGTATGGTTTGGGTGCGCAAATATACTTCCTTATCCCATACAAATTAATTAGTTAGAATTTTGGACTGACGCTAAAATTTCTCTCTAGTTCTTTATTAAAATGTTTCCCACAGTAGATATGGTGGAGATGGTAGATCAAGTATTAAAAACATCAATACATTTACCTATAAGTCTAAAACTACATCTTGCATGGCCAATTGAACAACTTCAGGGTTTATATTATATTTAGATTACCCGCGCCCCTTTGAAAATCACGTACAATCTGGGGGTATAATAAAAGTTGGGGGAAAAATCCCAACACGAATTATTATTTTTTTTCGGACCCGTACATTAAGGGGGTATATTATTGAAGAAGTGGCACTTCTTATGAGCGAACTTTAGCACTAGCGCGCCATTAATATATTATTATCAAAAGTATCTGAAAGTATGGCGCGGTGTTGAAGAGTACACGATACATTAATATATTGTGATGAGATGACGGTATAAATAACAAAATACTTTCACTTTCTCTTCAAAAGAAAAAGAGAGTGTCTCTTCTGCGTATACCTATTATACCAACTCCTATGTCTTAAATATTCCTGCCTATAATTAATCTTGGCTCGCTTACTAACCCTTCTACACTAGCTTTTTCTATCCACGTTATACAAGTTCTATAAAACATGTATGAAATGTGTAAAGTTTTAATCAAATTGGAATAAAACATGCTTTGAGAATATTCCTTAGCACGTTGTGAAGTTTGAAAGAGGGCATAGCGGTGGGTCACGAGAAATTGACAGTGTTTGAATCTTCTGAGTATTATTATTTAGGTAGACATCTTATTGCTTATTTATTTAGAACTTTTTTAAAAACAAGTAATTATTCCATTATTATTATTATTATTGGATTTTATTTTATGGGCACTTATTATTATTATTACTTTAAATTAATTATTATATTATATATTATTATCATGTAATGAATTAAACACTTATTACATGAATCAATTTAGGGTAATACGAAAAATTTTTGGGTTTGTATTTATTAATGATTGGGAGGCCATCATGGCCTTATTTGATTCTTTGCTTATGAAAGTTGTCGTTTGTTTTGCCGCTCAAGTTCATTGTTAATGAGTTTAGGATTAAATGTTATGTGTTTTGGGTTTATGGGTCAATTTCGATAAATTTATGGCTTTCTACGCTTAAATTATACAGGGAGAAGACATAGTCTATTAATCTATTCAACATCATAAATAAATGAATAAGTTGCTAACTCTATGTGTGCAAGTGTATTTTTTATCCAATTTTGTGTTTTTTTTAAAAAAAGGTCTAATATGTCAAATATTGACGTGTATTTTTTTACTTAATTGTCGTTTCGAAAAAGTGTTTTTAAATCATATTACGTCAAAGAATTTGACTCTTGGTTTTTGGGGATAGGTCAGAGATATAAGATCAGAGGTGTGGGCCTCTGCTTGGACAGTACATAACTTAGTTTCTATGCAAGGTGTACGAAGCCATTGAATGTTTTTGGATGAAAACCATAAGACATAAAATACCTCTGCGTGTATATATTTTTGGGCGTTGTGCGGTTAAGGGGTGTGACGCATTAGTGTTGTGCCTCCTCCTCTACCTACTGAAACTTAAAACGACGATTGGTGTCTATTATATTTATAATTTCAAATATAACAATTCTGAAATCGATATTGATAGGGGGGGCCAGAAGAATGGCGTTGTTATAAAATGTGCAGTTTTATATGTAGAAAATATAAAATTAAATACAAAACACACTATCTAATTATATCATAACCGGCATGATCCCTTTTAATATCTTTTCTATTTTTCACTCTACTACCAGTGAGTGGAACTCTCGTCCAACTCAAAATTATGTGTTTGTTTTAATAAAATTGAATCAGAAAAAGGCTCATATCTACAACAGCTGACGTTCACTCATCCGCTTCTCTCTTTCTCTTCTTGTTGAACCCTTTCTATGATGCGGACGGATTATTTAGAGATGAGACAGTTCATACTTATAACATAAATTGATTGAGAACTAATTATTGTTGTATCGGGTTTTTCTGATAAATAAATACGTTCACCTTCTATTTATCGTTTAGAGCTCTATTATCCAAACATAAAAAAGACGGGCATAATATCAACTTCGTACAAAATAAATTAAATCCAATTAGACAAGCTCTATGTATGAATAATTCTCTCATTTCTCCCTCTCGTTGTCTTCTAAATTTATTCTTCAAATATGGGTGCGTGTATCCTAAGGGTTAAATTTTATATTCATTCTGCATTTGGCGAGGATGTGGTTCATTGTTTCTGCTCAATTTTTTTCACTCTATTCCTTCCAATCATCCACCTTACTTCCGTTTCAATTATATCAGAGCGTCGACATATATATTGTCCACGCGCTCTATTTGTTTGAACATAATTTTTTTTAGACATCTTAATTTCACATTATATTGATTTTAGGTGATTGTGTTAATGTTATAAAAGTGCTATGAAGGTTAAATATACAGTAAGAAAAACAAGATTCTCCTGGGTGGTGGGTGACGAAATAGATTTGTTTGTCAGGTCCAACTTGCATTTTGCTAATCTTTATTTTGTTTTCTTTTTTTGTTAATTTGACTGTAAGATCCTTGTTTGTCACATGGATAATTTTTGGTTTTGTCATTTGTGTTTATTGAAATGAAGAATGTTTTGCTTTATATCATATTTGCTTTCCATGATAACCCGCTTGTATAAAATTAAATAGTCTAACAGTGAACCCGATAGTGAAGTTTAAGCGCTTGTTCTTCTTCTGGTGGATTGAATTTTTGAGGTTTTGTTTTCATCAGCAAATCAATTCTTCGGGGGATCTTGAATAGATTTGCTAGTGACATTATTGACTTTTGGTAGAAGAGGTTCTGCTGTATTATATCTAAGAATTTATGTGTTGTGCGACATATAAAATCTGATTCGAATTGATATTAATATATTGAGTGATATGTTTGGATGTTCCCAGATAGATAGTTTAGTTGTATTTTTTTTTCCGTTTTTTGATTTTTCTTTTCGACGGTTGTATTGTTGTTATCACTACTCCTCATATTGGTTTCAGTTTGCTTCTTAATTTCTGAATCATACTTTTATAAATTTTCCACTGGGGCTCACAAAATATATTGTTTTATATATCTCTCTTCACTCTATAGATTGGGTGTAATTTGGGTTATTTAATTGTTGTCCTTCGAATACAAAATGTAAGATAATTGGGTCTAGTTTTTCCTTTATGTTTGTTGGTGTTGACTTAACTATTGGTGAATGACAAGGAAGAAAAACATGTTGGGGTTACTGATGGATCGTTAATTGGCTGGTTTTAAATGTTATAAATTTATCAGTTTCCTAAATTAGGGTGCTGTATTCATATGGTCTTTGTTAATTTATCATTATTAGGTATATGTATACAAGTGTTTGGCTATCTTTTAGAGGTGAATGGATTCTATTGACAGTAACTTACAAGTCAAAAGTTATTCTTGTTTTTATATTAGACGCTGTAAATGTGACTTATTTATTTTTTGTAAGATAATAGATTAGTAAATGCCTCATTCACTCATATCCAAATATCCGTTGGAGTATCAAATAAAAAGCACGTTCCTTGTTGTTTTTTTGGTTGTTATGATTTGAAAGTATAAACGACTAGTAAGAAAATTGTACTAGATTTCGCTATTTGTAAGTTAGTGATGTGAGCTTTGAGAATGACTACCTATTATATTGAGTTTACTCATTTGGTTTGTGTTCAGGACAAGTGGGTGTATATCTCTTTCATGCAAAGAGGGCCGTTAGATCATGATAGATGGCGGTTACAAATTAAGGAGAAAATAGATATTCGATTATGGAATACGGATTTGAGAGAATCCCTTCTTGCATAATGACGCACTTTGTGCTGTATGGCTTTCCGCTTTTAGGGCATAATTTGGGGTTTATATGTTATGGCAGACAGATAAATACTATTTTCTTCGGCGAAATTGTGGGATCACCCTCACGAAGCTTTACGAAGATCAAAAAAACAACCCATTAAAAATCTGAAGAATCAAATACAGCATGGACTATGATCGGGGCATGACCAACATGTCATGGGTCGGGCGAATGAATGTTAACGATAATTGTTTAGAGAATATCTCTCTGTAGGGTAATTGATGGCAAGAGTAACCATTCTTATTTAAGCAATTGAGGCCTCGGACTATGGCAGGAGAAAAAATTAGCGATTAGGAATAGATATTGTTAAAGGTCCGCTCACTGGAAATAGAAATAATACTTGTAATTTTGTTTCTAAATATCATTTTTGTATCTATATTTTCAAACTCTAAAAGGTCACTGGGATGCCCCAAAGAATCTATTATACTTTTGTCTATCCACAGGTATATTCAGTTCAAACTTTAAAATTGAACCAAGGCGAAACTTATTTGGTATCATATTTGGGGGGGATAGAGATAACACATGAATAGCGTGAAGAATCCTAGGTGTTATTGATATGTAGTGTCTTTATATTACAAGGTTTAGTAGTTTGCGCTTGAATCAGCTTTCTTGCGGATTTCTGCGTGTGATCTATGATGCTGAGGAGGTCGCTTCGATGTATATCTCTAGATTGGTTTACGTTGATTTTGACGTAATTTCCTAGCAGCAGCACGCAACCTATATGATAAAATTGCTGGAAGATTAAGTGGATTCTGTATGTTATGGTCTCTTTGCTTAACTCTTCATCTTTTGCTTAATGTTTTTTTTTGTCTTCATAACTATTTCTCCTTAATGTCTCATTTTTGATTATTTCGGCATAGATAGAACAATTATAAAGTTTTTTTGTGTTGAAGGAGATTAATACAGATTATAAGGTACAACAAGTACAGGTTAGTAAGCTCGCGCTAAAAGTATACTATATACAGATCCACTGATTCTTCTATTAATCAAAGAAATGAGTGAAAAATGGCATTGTAGCTTGTTGCTTCGCACCAATAATTTCAGATTTCATTTTCAAGATGAAGGCAGTATAGCCATATGACCGCGTTAGATTCTCCATTATCTGATCCAAGAGAATTCGAAGTGATATCAGGCTGTAAAGGTTTCTAATTCTCTTTGACATGCTTGCCCCGAAGAATATACTTTTCGGGACAATGGACTTGGGAAACTGGTGCAGTTCCTAGGTCTTTTCTTCCTGCGGTTCATCTTCCAGCCTATTTACTGCAGGAATGCAGATAAATTCAAGTATTTTTGCCTGGGAATTGTTTGAGAGAAAGTGGCTGGTTTAGAAGTGCTTTCTTTCCTTTGGTGTACAGAAACAACAAAGTGACGAGAGCGAGCAGATTTTCTGCGTGATGTGGGTTTCCCGATACAGATAGAACAGAAGAGGCAATTATGCAGTTGCTGCTGCAACTCCGAAACTGCTATGGTTCGTTGGGTGACGAATGGTTAAATCTTGTATATCTTACTTTTAATAGATGTTACATTGCATAGCAGGGGCTCCTATATTGAGCTTATGTATGAAAAATAGGGTTTAAGAGAACTGAGGATAGACAAATTTTTTTGTTTTTTTTTCTTTTTTTTTCGATTTTGTTGGCTTCGGGGGTGTGTGAGATACAAGGAACATATCCTGGACTTTTGATTATTTTGGGGGAATTTTGGGGTTACAGGTCAATTTTTTCGATACATGTTTATGATCCGGTGTAATTATCTTATTAGCTTCAAGAATTGACTAGTGACAGTTTAGTTCAATTTGATGATATGTTGGAACAAATTTATTAGTCCTGAATGTTTCTTTACAGTACTATTTTATTATCTGTACAATTAATGAAAGTCTAATGTGACTTCCTACTACATAAACTTAAAAATCTATGAAAGCACGGAAAATTTCTTTAAACCCTGACGTTTCAGTATTTCGATAATCTTAGAAACTTGGAAACCTCTACGGAACTGTTTCATAATTAATGTTTTCGTCGGCAACTTTAACATTATTGTGTACTTTCGATTCTCACTTTCTTTCAATGCGAATTTAAAGTTATAACTTTCATTTATAGGACATTTCAACAATTTTGCTTATTTTTAACAAAATTTACAAAATTTTTTCTTGAAAAATGATTTAATTTTTTAAATGTATTGTAACGTTTTCCTGTTTTCTTGTTTTTTGAAATCATGTTTGCCGTTTTCGAAACTCAAAACGTTTTTCCGTGCTACATACCTCGAAACTGCTCTACTTGATTACTATAAAATAATGCAATTAAATATGAATTGAAGTGACTTGATTGGATAAGTCTTACGGATAATTGTGGTAGAAAGTGGGAAAGAAGAACTTCAACAAAAGTAAACAAGACTTGTTGACTTGAGTTTTTGTCTACATTTATCATAAGAAATAAAAGAAAAAAAATCATATTATTAACAGGACTTGCCAAATAAGTGTTCCAAGACAATTAGGTTTAGCATTTTTTAAAATGTATTGTCTTGACAAACTGATCTAAAACATTAAAATTCACGCCAAAAATTACACGTGATCGGTAATAATTATTTTTTAATGAGAAAAATGTTAAGCAGTAGCCTTAGACTTTATACAGATAAGTAGTATATGAATAAATTCTAATATGTTAGTTATAATATATTGAGTGTGATTTTGTGATAAATTACAACTTTTATCATTTAAGAAATTATATTTATGTTTTAATACAAGGAGCGTACACAACTATAACATTATCCTTATTGTCGTGCGAATTTGCAATGTACGATGTCATATTTAGGGATCTAGCTTGTTTATGAGTTGCTGAATCTTAACAACTTTAGCTTTTGCGTTAAATGGAAGAACTGACTCGTAGTTTTAACACCTAAGAGCCCCTCCATTCTAAAATTCTCATCCTTGGAAGATAAGTTTTACTTGGATGAATTAAATTTGGGAAAATGTATAAAATTGGGATGAAAATTATAGATGATTTCATTTAACACAAAAACAATGTACTGTCCGTAAATTAATTATTTGAACAGATAATGAGAATAATTACTTGATATGAGTGGTACCTTTTGCCAAGAATAGGTGTGAACACGAGAAAAGTAGTGCCTTTGTTTAGCTTATTTTTAGATCATGCCAAGTTAAATGCAACTTTGATTTTTGGGGTTTGGGGAAGTTTCGTTTTACTACGTGAGTACATTTTTGCAGCCCTTTGGAATTCTACCCCTCTTTCCTCAATATCAACACTTTTATAGGGGGAGTAGGACAACTAGAAATTCCCTAAATTTGTGCGGGTTAGCTGGTTTTTTTTGTGAATTGTGGATGAGGGAATACCCAAATTCGAATGGTCCCGACATCTTAATATTTACTAGGTTGTTACTTCATTTTATGTCTAAATATTACAATTTGATTGATGTCAAAAACAATTTAAATATTAAATATAATTTACACATTGTCATAATGTCAAAGCATAATTGAGTTTCATAAAATGTCATTGATCACTGAACATGGAATTTAACAAGTATGTGAGAATCGGAAAAATTCATATAATTCTTATATAGTTAATGGTTATTAGGGTAATGATATATACATATACAACTCTAAGCATTGAACATCATTTCTCCAAGTGGTCAAGAGAATTCATTGGCATCAAAAGGTAGGGGTGATTCCTAATTGCTTAACATTCTCAATTTGTTTTAAGCTAT
>SNQN01003351.1:10371-21052 GCA_008642245.1 Bassia scoparia | reverse complement strand
AAATCTATGAAAGCACGGAAATTTCTTTAAACCTGACGTTTCAAGTATTTCGAAATCTTAGAAAACTTGGAAACGCTCTACGGAACTCGTTTTTCATAATTAATGTTTTCGTGCAACTTTACCATTATTGTGTCTTTCGATTCTCCATTTTCTTTGCAATGGAATTTAAAGTTATACTTTTCATTTATAGGACATTCAACCAATTTTGCTTATTTGTTAACAAAATTACAACAATTTTTTCTTGATAAAATGATTTAATTTTTTAATTGTATTGTATAACGTTTTCCTGTTATTCTTGTTTTTTGAAATTCATGTTTTGTTCCGGTTTCGAAACTCAAAACGTTTTTCCGTGCTACATACCTTCGAACTGCTCTACTTGTTACTAAAAATAATGCAATTAATATGATGAAGTGACTTGATTGATAAGTCTTACGGAATAATTGTGGTAGAAGTGGGAAAAGAAGACTTCAACAAAGTAAACAAGACTTGTTGGACTTGGAGTTTTTGTCTACCATTTATCATAAGAAAAAAAGAAAAAAATCATATTATTGAACCGGATTCCAATAAGTGTTCCAAGACAATTAGAGTTTAGCAATTTTTTAAAATTATTGTCTTGACAAAACTGATCTAAAAATTAAAAATTCAGCCAAAAATTACACCGTGATCGTTATAATATATTTTTTTTAATGAGAAAAATGTTAAGCATAGCCTTAGACTTTATAAAGATAAGTAGTATATGAATAAAATTAATATTTAGTTATAGATTCATTTGAGTGTGATTTGTGTGATTAAATTTACAACTTTTTATCATTTAAGGAAATATATTTATGTTTTAATAGCAAGAGCTACAACAAAACTATAACATTATCTTATTGCTCGCGTGGGCGACGTTGATGTTCACGAGTGTCAGAGGTATGTAGGAGATCGCGCTATGGGTTTTAGCTGAGTTTAGGTGGAATGCTTGTAACAACTTTAGCTTTTGCGTTAAATGGAAGAAACTACTCGTAGTTTTAACACGTAATGAGCCCCTCCATTTCTAAAATTTCTCTCCTTGGAAGAATAGTTTTACTTGGTGAATTAATTTGGGAAAATGTATACAATTGATGAAAATTATTAGATGATTTCCATTAAAAAAAACAAAGTACTGCCGTAAATGAAATTTGAACAGATAATGAGAATACAATTTATTGATATGAGTGGTACATTTTGCCAAGAAGTAGGTGTGAACACGAGAAAAGTATGCCTATTGTTTAAGCTTATTTTAGATATGCCCAAAGTTAAATGCAACTTTGATTTTGTGGTTTTGGGGAAGTTTCGTTTACGTACGTTGTATCGGAGTACATTTTTGTGCAGCCCCCTTTGGAATTTCTACTCCCTCTTTCCTCAATATCAACACTTTATAGTAGGGAGGTGGGAGACTTCCGAGAGGGCATGAGAAGATCCCTGATACCTTAATATTGGGGCGTTCGTTGGGTCATGTGGAGATGTAGGTTGTGCGTCTGCGAGGTGGATTACGTTGCCAGGTATGGCGAAGGAGACCCAGATGTGGGTTCTGAACGTGGTGCCATGATTTGATCTGTGATCTCTTATAGATGTGGTAGGGGTTGTCAGTGTTGGTGTGGCACTGTCGCTAGCATTGTTCGAATTCGGTTGTGAGCTGTATGGTAGTTCGCCAAAAGAATGTGTAAATATCTAGAATAGTATTGGTGTTAGACCGATGATCCGGATGTCGGGCAGGTGTATTGCTCAGTGTGTCAAAGCTAGATATGTGATCATTGTGAAGCAGATGGGTTCATTGTTGTGGGATAGATCACACGTGATATTGGAAATTTAGAACCGAGAGATCGCGAGATCGGTCGATGGTGAGACGGAGGCTCAATGGCTGTGTTGCGCTAGAGCGTGAATTCTTGGGGAGGGATTATCGAACAACGCCTGGTTCTATAATGGGTCATAATAGGTAGTTAGCTTGGTTTAGGTGTATGACCGGGTATAGTGGAGGTCTAGTGAGATTGAAGTCACGGAGCTCAAGCGTGACGTAGAAGAATTGAGACATTCCGTTATGCAGTGGCATAGCCCGCTTTACGCAATGTGGTCCGAATTGAAGCAAGTGTCATGTGCATTCACAAGCTGGTAAGGTGTTCCTAATGCTTAACATTCTCCAATATGCGGGTGTTGGATGCTTGTAATCTTATTATTGTTGAGACCTCGTAGTTGTGGTAGATGCTCGGATTAGAGAAGTTGTGGTTTGTGGGGATTAGTTGTAAATAGTAAGTAAACGGACGAGACAGAATTGTTTGTAGAGATATGATAAAATATTAAGAGTAAATGGTGCTATAGAGTTGTGTGAGACTAGTTATACCAGAAAAGTCATGCATATTTATAGTAGATAATTCGCGTGTAGATCGGTTAGCGGCTGGTGGTCGTACGCGAGTTTATGTCTTGTGGATAACAGCGTGGGATAAGGTGACTTCAGAGGAGTGAGTGTTTTTTGGTGTTGAGAAACGGAGAGTGAGAGGGAACATCGTGGTCTGGACATACATAGGTAGAATATAGAGGTATGTGTAGCAGGAATCGGTGGATAGTTATTAGATGCTAGGTTGATATTGAATTATGTCAAGTAGGTTTGGGGCTGTGGCTGGCTTGCATGAAAAGATCAGATATACATCAAATGATAGTGGCATGAAGACTCAGAAAGAGTAATATATTTGTAAGTACTAGTAGATGACTCGGTTGGGGAATAGTGTCGCAACGTGAAGGGACTCGGATAGCTGGGATCTGCCGGGCTGTGAGTGAGGTTCACGTGATGCGGGTGGGGTGGCGGAAATGCGAGTACGCGAGGATGTAGATGAGGGGTAGCTACAGTCGGGTTAGGGTCGGGCGCGTTTTGGCCTAGTTTGCACTTCGTAAAGGGAGTAGCTGGTAGAAAGTAGTCTTTCTGCTGATAGTTAGTCATTAGTTGATGTGTGTCGCGAAGTTGGTATGGGCAGTAGGCAGAAGGAAAAGATTGGTGTCGGGACGCACTACTCTGGGACTGCAGTTGAGCGTGTATCGAAGGATATTGGCCTGAGACGGGCGTTTGCGGTAGACACGAAGGTGTGGTGTGGTGGGTGTGTGAAGTTTAAGTTGTGGCTCCGAGTACTCAATACCAGTAGATTCGTACTTTATTCGCCATCGTATAAGCTATGGTTAGCTACTCAACATTCACTGTTTCGCATTGACATAGGCTAATTGATGGTGTGATTACTCCCCATTTTTTTTATTAGAAACTTCCAATACTCATTGAGAACGATGTTAAGAGTTGATTGGATTAGATAAATTGTTGAGGATGAAGTTAGAGTAGAAATAGTAAATGTTTGAGTATGAAAATTGTTTGGGCTAAAGCAGTAATTTTGATAAGTATAAGTTGACTTGTAGCAAAAGAGTAATTCTTTATGTTACAGGATTAAATAAACTCGGGTAAAAGTAAAAAAGTGTTTTAACTTTGTTTGGCAACAATTATTTTGGGAGTTACAGACCTCAAATAACGAACTGCTAAGGAACTTTGAATAAAAACGAAGGACAAGTATTTCTATGTCGATTTTTATTTTTACCGATAATTTTTATCCATCCGCGCCTTAAAGCCTTTTTCATTTTTTAAAAAAAAAATAAAATAGAGGACAATTTTCAATTCATTGATTGTCTTCCATGTTTCTCCTATGAAATCATAAATTTTTAATCCGTTTGAAACTTATTGTTTTGTTGTTTCTATCTAAAAACTCTCTCCCCAAAACCCTAATTCTTCTGTATGTGCGTCGGAGTGTATATCATCATACTTATTGATTGTGTGTGGTGAAGACCAATTCTTTCTCCCCTACTTGTTTGTTTTTGTATATTTTGTCATAGGGGATAAATCATCTTTCGATTTTTTTAGTGAGAGTTTTAATTGCCCCAAATCTTTTGATTTTTCTATCTCTTTATAGAGAGTTTTTATCCAATGTTTTGGGTTTATTATTATGTCTTTTTGTGAATGTTTGGAGTATGTTTTCTTGTCTTGCGCTATGGATGATCAGATTTATCCAGTGGTTTCCGTTTTTTGTTTTCGTTTTTGTTGAAGAGCGTGAGGATTTAGGGTTTCATAAGAGGCTTCGAAAATTAACAAAGTATGTTCCATCCGAAGACAACTACGGCAATCAGGGGGCGTTAAGCCGAAACGGGAGCGAACTCACAGATTGGTATTGCTCTCGAATGAAGACTTTTTATTAAGGTTTATTGTTAAATCGATTTCTGCGAAGTAGACGTAGTTTAAATTTAAAGTGTTTTGTATTTTTGTTGCGATTTTGTTTCTTTCTATTGAGTGGTGTAAAGTCTTTTGACTATTTGTTTACGTACATGAATCATTAATTTCCCGTCGTATGACATCGTCTAAATATATAGGTTTTTTTAACATGGGTTTTTTACTGTAATTGTTTTATAAAGTGTATATTTTAATAGTATTAGCGATCAACTACAACTTATCCTTAGGTGGGAATTATGTATAACCGAGATGTCTAATAATTGATCCAGCGAGGATCGAGTAACAGGTGACATGGTAGATGTATACTGTGCTGTCTTGGAGTGTGGATGTCCGAAGTTTGGTTTGGGAAAATGTATATATGAGTGTGTATTTTGGCTGACCGTAGTTAAGGTTTTTACAGCGATTGATGTCTCAGCTGCTAAGTAAGGAGAAACCAGCCTAAGATTTGAGAGTTCATAAACTGCCATTAATTAGATTACGTGAAGCGGAAGCTGCCAAACGCCATCTTAAGTAAAGTACAGCCTACGTTCAATTCTTCCGCAGTATATATATTGAAGTATATTACCATGTATAGTAAGGGCATGGTAGCTTACTACCCTTCTCTCGTGTTTTGCGTTTATTTCATTTTTTAACTTAATTGTAAATCCTACCCGTTGAGAAGATGGAACTTCAGTTTATGATTAAAGTTGAACCACTTTTGAATTTCCATTCACGCGGCCTCAAACACACATTCATTAATCACTTTGGTACCGTAGGCCCAAACCAACAAGTATGAACAACATGTCAACATTTAAAATATGAACTTACTTCACACTACTCTAATTCTAGGATAATGCAGTATCGTGTTTGCTTTGGCGGCTGTTTCGAAGCCTAAATGCAGTAATTAAAACAGCTCGTTTTGGTGTGGAATTCAATCAAGCTTTATTTTTTGTGTGGTTGGCTAAAAGACATAACAGTGATGATTATTGATGTCCGTACAGATACTGGACCTAAATTACCTTACCTAAAAAATATTGATAAAGTTACTATACAAGCACACTAATCCTAAAAAAACACTAAACCGAAAAAAAAATTACAAGCCGCCATAACTCACAAACCTGCTTCTCCTAGCAATTTCTAGCTTTCTCTCTCCTTAAGCAAGCTTCCACTGCTCCTTTCAAGCAAACTCTCTGAAGTATTCTTCTCCTGCATCTGCTGCTTCTGATCAGCAATCACCACAAGCTTTGTCTCTCCTACCAGTAATCTGTTGGCTATTCTCAAGCAGGTCTCCGAAGATTCTCGATGCCTACAATCTACTATTCTCAGGCAACGGCTCCAAAAAGACGTGAAAATTCTTTTTAAAAAAAAATGAGAACAAAATAAAAGACGAGAATCAGCAGATTCTAATTCATTATTGACGAGAGAAAACAAAATAACCAATGGAAGTAGAACACATGAAAGACTCGTTGCACGCATTTTACAGCTACTAGTTTGGAGATTTGATCATCAAGACAATATTGCAAATTATCAAGAAGTTGATGAAAATGATGAGCCATACAACGTTCTTAGGAAGTAACAATAATGAAACTACCTTTTCATTTATAAACATATTATGATATTTTCATCATATCAGGGGAGGGCGTTTCTTTTCATTTTTGAACAGAACAATTCCAATCTAGGTTTATGTCTATATTTAGATTACTTTTATTTTAGCAGTACTACCTTTTTCAAACCATAGAATATCTAGAAAAAAAAGTAGATTTGTCCAACAACAAAACTCAAACTCAAAAGCTTCAACTATGAGTAATACTTTCATATTTAATTCAATTACTTTTAAAAAAGAAAAAAACATCACAGAAACAACAATTTAATTAAAAATATGAATCCAGTGATTACTTGTTATAAATATTAGATTATTTTCAAGCATATTTATGATTACTTTTCATTAAGTAACGAATTATGATTACTATTGTCTATATTATAATTACTTTTTATTTAAGAAGCAACTACTTTTTCAAATCATGAATAATATTTTAACAAAAAAGAGAAATAGAACAACAACACACTTAACTCAAAGCTCAACTATAATCTAATTCTATGTTTAACTAATTTTTTTTAAAAAAAAAGAACAAAACACAAAAAACACAACAAACTACTTTTCTTCATCAAATCAATTACTTTTCTTTTTAATATCAATAACTTTTCCTATTTACTTTTATTACTTTATATAATTAGATCAACTATTTTTTTTCATTTACAAACAAAAACGTAAGTATTTTAACAAAAAAAAGTAATCTTAATATTTCAAAAAAAAGTAACATAAGAGAATTAAAATTGAACAACAAATGTAACAAAAACAATCTAAGTAACAAAAGAAATAAAGAAAAACACAGTTCTAACAAAATCCGAGCATAAAAAACACAGATCTAACAGAAAACAACACTTTAATAAAAAACATACAATTAAGATTACTTTCATGGATATTATAAATTACGTACTTTTCATGCATACTACGATTACTTTTCTATATGTTAAAACTATTCAACTTACTTTTTATGTATAATCAACCATTACTTTTCACATATGTAATTACTACTTTTAAATGAAGTATTAAATAAACAATTACAGTATAGAACTAACAAATTAAGAAAGCATATTAGAAAAACTCTAAAAATGTAATAAATAACACGTAGTTTAAAATAAGAGAGTCAACATACCTGTAAATTCCAGAACAAAGCATTTCTAGCTGAATCTCGTCATATTCCAATCGAACACAAACAAACATTTGCATGTAAATTATTCTGAAAGAGCACTTACATGTAAGCATTTGAAATCTTAATTTCAAAATCGAAATGAGAAATTTCAACATCCGATTTTTGAAAATCTTGTTTGATTTTCTTTCAAACAAAAAGCACAAAACAACAAGACTTAGATCTACTGAAAAGTAGAAAGAGAAGAGAAAACTGAATTCCAAAACTCAGATCTACTAGAAAGTAGAAGAGAAACGAAAGAAAGTAGATGAGAAAAGTAAAAAGAGAAAACGGAGAAAGAAGGAGAATAGAAGGAGAACATCAGAAACCAGAAAGAAGAGGAGAAGCAGTGAAGAAGAAGACAAAGAAGCAAAAAAAAAAACAAAAACAGGGAAAAAATTTTAGAGAGAGAAAGAAGAAGAGAGAAAAAAATTTAGAGTGGAAACAAGAAATGAAAATAGAGAGCAAATGAGAACTGAAGAGTCATATGGCATTGAATAATAACTTCGTAAAAGGAAAAGTCTCTCACATGACTTTAAGAAGAACACATGCTTTTAAAAAAACAAAGAATACTTTTTAAAAGAAACTCAATTACTTATATTTAATAATTTACTTTCAACATAAACATGGATTTTTTGACGTATGATTTAAATTGTGGCTTTGTGGGATAGTTGTAAATAGTAAGTAAACAAAGTTTAATTAATAAAATATTAACATGTTATATGTTAGTAGTTTCAAAATCATATAATTAATTAGATAATTCCTACTGTTTACGTTTGTAAATTGCAACTTAATTTTTTTGTTTAAAAAAACACATGGAGATGGACATACATAGGTAGAACAGAAGGTATTGTATGCAGGAATCGTGGATAGTTATTATGCTAGGTTTGATATGAATAGGTCAAAGGTTTGGGGCTGGCCTGGCCTTGCATGAAAAGATCAGATATACATCAAAATAGTGGCATGAAGACTCAGAAAGAGTATATACTTTGTAAGTACTAAGTAGATTGAATAGTCCACACACATTGTAAGTACTTAGTCTTCTTACCTTTCAAATTGACATCCACAGCAAGAAATTTGCAACTGTCACTTTCTAACGCGTTGCTGCGATTTTTGCTCACTACTCAATACTCACTAGACTTGTACTTATTCGCCCATGTTACTATGTTAGCTACCCAACATTCACGTTCCATTTCTAATTATTGTAATACTCCCCCATTTTTTTTATTAGACSTTCCATACTCATTTGAAACGATGTCYMAGAGTTRATTGGRTTAGATAAAATTGTTGARKAAGTTAGRTAAAATAGTAAATGTTTGAATGAAAAATGTTGGRAAACAGTAATTTTGGATAAAGTAATGAAGTTTGATTTTACAAAAGAGTAATTCTTTAATGTTACAATAAATAAAATGGGTAAAAAGTAAAAAAGCTGTTTTTAACTTTGTTTGGAACAATTATTTGGAAACAACTCAAAATAAAAACTGCTACAACTAATAAAAAACGAAGGAAGTATTTCTTATTCGATATTTTATTTTACCGATAAATTTTATCATCCCGGCCTTAAAGCCTTTTTCTTTTTTAAAAAAATTAAAATAGAGGACAATTTTCAATTCATTGAATTGTCTTCCCATGTTTCATATGACATCATAATTTTATAGTTTGAAACTTATTGTTTTGTTTTTTCTATCTTAAAAAACCTCTCCCCAAAACCCTAACTTCTTCTGTATTCGTCGGAGTTATCATCATCACTTTGATGGTGTGGTAAGCCCCAATTCTTCTCCCTACCTTTTTGTTTTTGTTATTTTGTTCATGAATAATCATCCTTTCGATTTTTTTATGAGAGTTTTATCCCCAATCTTTGGATTTTTCTATCTCTTTATGAGAGTTTTTATCCCCAATTTTTGGGTTTATAATTATCTCCTTTTTGTGAATGTTTGGAGTRTAGTTTTCTTGTCTTCYCTTATGGATGATCAGATTATCCAGGGTTTCGTTTTTGTTTTCGTTTGTTGAAGAACGGAGATTTAGGGTTTCATAAGAAGGAATTCAAAAAATTACCAAAGTATGTTCATCGAAACAACTACGCATCAGCGGGCGTTAAGCCGAAACAGAGCGAACTCACAGATTGTATTGCTTCGAATGAAGATTTTTATTAAGGTTATTTTAAATCGATTCTGCGAAGTAACTAGTTTTAAAGTGTTTTGTATTTTTGTTGAGAATTTTGTTTTCTCTTCTATTGATTGTAACAGTCTTTTGACTATTTTTTATTAATGAAATCATTATTCTTCCCGTCGTATGACATCGTCTAANGAGAATTTTGTTTTCTCTTCTATTGATTGTAACAGTCTTTTGACTATTTTTTATTAATGAAATCATTATTCTTCCCGTCGTATGACATCGTCTAAATATATAGTTTTTTTTTAACATGTTTTTAATTAACTTTTTTATAAAGTGTATATTTTAATATATTAGCATTTAAACATGTAGGTCCATTAAAAAATATACGAAAAAAAATGTAAAAATGAATTGAAAAGAAGGGAGTACTTATTTTTGGAAGGCAAAAGCTAACAAGCGCCCTTAGGGCGTTAGATAAGATAATCAAATATGAAAAATTAAATGAATATAAACATTAATTACACCGATTGACGTGTGAATTTGGCATGTAATCCAAATTTAATGCCATTTAAAGAAATATATTTATAACTTATCTAACACCCCGGACGTCTGTTAGCAATATCATTTTTGGAAATAATGAAAATTTACAAGTACTTCAAAACTAGATATTAATTACGGAGTACATAGTTGTTTTATCAACAAACACTAATCGTGCTCAATTTCAATTGCCCAACTATGTTTCCGTATTAAAGTTTATATTGTAAAAAGAAGAAAAAGAGCAAGTCAAATTCGGTATTTTACTTTTAAACATTAAAAATAAAAGTGAATGCTGTTAAACGTATGCTCGGTTCGTTAACATTAATGTTTTAGC
Organism: Bassia scoparia; assembly: GCA_008642245.1. Lineage (NCBI taxonomy): Eukaryota > Viridiplantae > Streptophyta > Magnoliopsida > Caryophyllales > Amaranthaceae > Bassia > Bassia scoparia. Next base: position 11,067 of record SNQN01003351.1, on the reverse strand, counting down.
CTATTATTGCATACTTTAAAGATATTTGGTTGCAATGATTTGCTTTTAAGATCAAATTTACTCACATAACAACCTTGACGGATTTTCAATTTACATCGAAATATGCTACCGTATAAGTTTTCTTGAATAGGATGAAAAATCGAAATCCTTGATTTCCAAGGACGGAAATTGAACATGAATATGTCAGTTAAGTTGTGTTCATATTTAGTCTAAATATAATCGTCCTGATTTAGGTGTGATGTAGTTTCTGTACAGATACACTGATACACGGACACCCCTAGGATCACATGCATGAGGCGACGAATGCAATATTTAACACGTACGTTTCAAAAATAAAAAATAAAAAACGGGAAACATTATTGTTAGCGTTATAGTTGTACGGAGTCCACCCGACCACCCAGCACAAGTCTACTGCATAACGTAATTAGAAGCAAATCATGACTTTTAGGTTAGTCTTGATTGAGTTTTAACAAAACGTTTATTACAGGGTCTACTACCTGTCTCTTATACACATCTAGATGTGTATAAGAGACAGGTACACAACTACACATTATCTTAGGTGGGATTTTCCATGTCTTATTACACCGAAATTGTTGGGAATATATATATATTTCGTGTATTTTCTGCCGTATTAAGTTTCAGCGATATGATCTCACCTGCTAATAACCACCAATAGGAGAGTTCATAAACTGCCAA
>SNQN01003350.1:38350-48726 GCA_008642245.1 Bassia scoparia | reverse complement strand
TTTATTTATAGGCAATAAATGCTTGGGGAGCAAGGCATTTGGGCGTAATTACGCCCATCTGGGCATAATAGCGCCCAACTGGGCGTAATTACGCCCAGTTTTCTTATYCTTTTCTRCTTGATTCTCTAGCCTAAAATACACATGTTTGTTGGTTTTAATTAAGTTAAGCRTTGATTCTTAGTGCAAGGCTTGCATAGGAAGATAGGGAATGAACCTAGACAGCCTTAGGGAGCAATCCATGTGGTCCCTACGCTCAGGAATGCTTCGAAGCTCCCGGAATGAGCCATCTCGCTCGGGTGTGCGTTTTTTGCTTAAGGAATCCATAACTAGTTTTCCACATGTCGAAAAAATATGGAAAAATATATCAAAAAATTCCTTGTCAAATATTGCGCATTGTGTTTAAGTTTTGTGAATTTTGGAATTGCTTTCATAATCCTAATTTAATTAATTATAGCAAAATTAATAAAATTGTTGAAATTCCAAAAAAATGTCAAAAGTGCTTAGAAAATTTTAAAAAAAAAAACAGAAAAATTCCAGAAAAATATCTAAAAATAAGTTAAAATTATGTGAAAATTGAAACTCATTTTTAACAGTGCTTAGTGTTGGAAAATGTTCTTAGTGTAGTGGAAACTTGCCTTTTTTAGGGTATGTTCATGCCCTAGCTCTCTCAATTCAACTTGTGTGTTGCAAGGGGTGTCTTATCATGGGTCTTCTTGGGCTATGGACAAAAATAAGTATATACAGAAACTCACTTTCTTAATAGTTTCTAGGGCTAGAGAGTTTCCTAAGGATAAAATTGCTGTGTTTATGTAATATCCAATGAATTTGATCGAATGAATTCCAAGGAGACAGAGTAGAAGTGGTCTGCTACATGCGACGGATTTGAGTCAAAGATTCTGTCCGTACCTGTCCTAAACCCACGAACTAGTTACTGGACTAACAGTGGGGCATTAGTTTGGCACCAATTGTTCGGGCATCCGTGATTAACCTATATAGGCATGGTGGCAACCCCCACTCAACAACACTCCCCAACGCACTCACGTTACAGTATCTGTGGCTCAAGACCAACAAACGAAATCACTGTAGGCCAAGGCCTGATAAGGGAACATGCCTACAAACACCTTCTTGACTATATTCCTCTTGAGACTACCTCAAAGTTCCCAATGATAAGTCTCTAGAAAGACTCATTACCAAGCATTGCTTTGCGTCACTCCAAATATTTTATTCTTTCATTCCCAATGACAATTTTCCTTCAAGCCATTGATAAGTTTCATGTTTATTCTACAATAAGCATGTCATCCACATACAAAGTAAATAGAATATACTTTCAAAAAACAACAATGATCACCATCCGTTTACGAATCCATTGCTTAACTGAAGCTATCAAACTTCTTGTACCATTTGTCTCAGATCTGTGCTTCAACCCATATGGACTCCTTTCAGTGCATACCAATCCTCCTTGCCTGGAGCTTAAAACCTTCGCTTGCTTCATGTAGTTCTCTTTCCTCCAATATCACCATGTTTAAGAACGCTGTCTTCACAACCACTTGCTCAAGGAACGATGATTCTCCGAGTCACGATCCCAAAATACCTATATGAGGTCAACTTCACTATCGAAGCAAAGATCTAGTGAAAATCAATAGCCTCCTTTTTGTGGAAACCCTTCACTCAGTCTTGCTTTGGTATCGAATATCACCATCTAGTTCATCCTTCTTTCGATAGATCCATTGCCACATAAGAGTCCTCTTGCCCTTTGGCAAATCAACTAATATCCAAGTGTCATTCTTGTCCAAAAAACTCATTTCCTCGCCCATTTGCTTGCTCCCACTTCTTTGAGTCACCCAACTTCATTGCTTCAACATACATTCGTAGCTCACCAAATTGTCAACAACAATAGTTTGCCGATGAGAATACCTATCGTGTAACCTTGTGACACTTTTTTTTTATCTCCGCTTTGGTGTAGTAGAAAGTGGTTCAGCTTGAACCTCAACTTCATTCTATATCGACTTCATACATCATCATTTATTGAGGAGATGGCACATCAAGTTATTTTTCTTGCATTGCCTGCCATTTTGAACATCTCCGATCATCTAGTTTCACCAAACTCTTTTCTCATGCTCCAGTGATGCCTTCTCTACAGATTGTCCACCAAAGTTGTCCTTTGTTCACAAAGAACTCTCATCAAAGTAATGTCACAATGCCTTACAACCTTTCGGCTCTTAGGATCCCATAATTATAACCTGTATTTTCTCATCACCGTACCCAAAGAAGTAGCATTAGATGTTTAGGATCAAGCTTGTCTCTACTTTTAGATTGGAAATAGGCAATACAACTAAAACTCTTTAAAATGTGAGTAAGAAAACCTCCTTTCCACTCCATTTCTGTTCCCAAATCATGAGATCAAAGGCACCAAGGGACTACGGTTATTCAAAAGATCTGCAGCATTAACAACATCCACCAAAAATGTTTAGGAAGGCCTGCATAACCTCAAGCAGCCTTGCCCTGTCAAGTATGTCCTATTCATGCGCTCAACACCCCATTTTAGCAAGCTTTCCAAGAATCGTCCTCTCCGAAACAATACAATACTCCTTACAAAATATCCTTATATAGCTTGCAGCTCACACTAACCTCCATCATCGAACTTGTAGTCTTTATCTTCCGTCCTAAAGCATTCTCAACCTCCGCCTTCCTAGTCTTTGAACTTCCCATTCACCTCCTACTTGTGCTTCATAAGTAAACTATACTTTCTTCGTTGGTCATCAATGAATTTACCAAAATAGTGATCACTACCAAGGGATTTAATGGTGTATTAGGCCCTAAACATCTGGGCACTAGCTCTAGCTTCTCCTTCTTCTAGGATCGTTTGGTTTTTGAGAAAGAAACCTTCTTTGCATACCAAAGACACATGTTTCACACAAAAATTCATGTCGATTGATTTCAACCCTGACAACTTACCATTTGAAGATAGCGATTTCATCCCTTTCTCACTCATGTGACCAAGCCGAGCATGCCATAACTGTTATTGACTAAAAATACTCGATTGACTTTATTGATCGATATAACTATTATTGACCTAGAGTTTGCACAACGATGTGTGATTAGCGACGACCAGGACAAATATTGATAAGAAGACAAGCGATACTTGTCACCTCTTAAAATAATTACAGTCCAGCGATTAGACATAAGCCATAAAGGATTATTGGAGAGGGGACCCATTAGAGAAGGCCAACACAAAGAGGCCCATTGAGAGCACATCAAGAGAAAAAGAAGACTTGGAGGGAAAGCACGGGATTTCACATATTGGAAAGAGTGCAGAAACTATTTTTAAGAGTAACTACTGCAAACCACTCACGATCTCTACCATTGAAGGTTTATAAATGGGTGAAGTCAAATCAAACCAGATGACAATCAAACACACATCAAGCAAACATCTATCTTTCTTCGCATTTTAGGTTCCTTAGCCGCACTTCGCTTAATAGCCTAGTATAGTTTAGCATAGCGTAGCTTATCGTTGCATAGTTCATCCTTTAATGGATCATTCGTGTGATTTTATCAATCCCAATTGTGTAAACATGAAGGTAATCATCCTTCCTTGTAATACAATTGTAGTCTGACTCTATCCTTACTTTATAATGCATGGCTTTCGTTTCTCTTTATTCCTGTTTGTCCTAAGCTTTTGCCTTATTCTACAAAATCTTAATTCCTTACATTCGTACATTCTTAACTTCTTCTATGATCTAGGACCATTTTTATTTAGCAAGATTATCTATATAATCAGGAACCAGAGGGCAACCCCCTACCTAACTAAAAACAATATTGGTCGGTGGCTTGTTAGTGAAGTGCAAATCACCTCAACAATAGCTTAAAATTACATCCTACATCGTAGCAACCATGTTAGTAACCCTAAGGTAGTGTACAAAGGTACCAGTTTTAGTGCCTCGAGCCACCAGGCCCACCACCATGGCCCCCTTTGACACCTTCCATTCCCTCACAGAACGTGGCTCTATAACTGCTGAGTCTATAATGACCCACCGAAATCAAATTTTCCTTAACTCGGAATGTACCTCACATCTTCTAGCTTCCATGAACTCTCACTTGAAGTCTTGATCATAACATCACCTTTCCCTCAATATTCAACGGAAATCTTTTGCCCTTGAAGTTTTGAAATACTCTTGTTTTAGAGAAAAATGAAATAGCACCTGAATTAAAGTATCCAATTCTCAATTAGACTGTCCATGCTTAGAACCAAGACAACCCTGTGATCATCACTCGTAGCAACACTAACTGATGAACTTGTATCATCATCGTTTMGTTGACCTGAGCCTCCCTTCTTCTTGGGATTTGAACATTCCCTCTTGGTATGCCCCTTAGTACCACAATTCTAACACATAATGCCAGATTTTCCTATCAATTTGCTCCTCCCTCTACTCTTCAAACTACCGCTTGAGTTTCCTTTTGRTTGTCTTCCACATCCCTCGACGAATCACCTAACTCTTTCCTTTTCAAGCTCTCACTCAAGATCAAGTCTCTAACGTCATCACATTTCAACTTTTTTATACCTAAAGAGTTGCTAATCGCAAAAACCACCGTATCTCATGACCTAGGTAACGAAGACAACAAAATCAAGGCTTTCACCTCATCATCAAACTTGTTATCGACCGATGATAGTTGGGACCAAATCCAACTAATCTCATTATTGAGTTCGGCGGCTGAACCACCATCATTCATTTGAACTTCAAACAAATGACGCATTAAAAACACCTTATTAACGGCCGAAGGTTTTTCATACATATTTGACAATGTTTGAAAAACCTCCTCCGGCGTTGTTATCCCCTTGACACCATAGGCAACGCTCCTACTCAATGTCAACCTAATCACACCTAGTGCTTGTCTATCTAGCACTCTCCAATCCTCATTCTTCATGCTATCTGGCCTCTTGCCATCGAAAGGCWGATGTATAGCCTTTTGATACAAAWAATCCTCAATTTGCATTTTCCGAAAGCCAAAGTCCTTCACATTAAACTTCTCGATTTTCATCTTATTCTCATCCATGTTACTCTTAGGGTTTTACAATCAAAGAAGCAAGTTATAGACCATTAATTTAATCCTCAAACACCGAAATCAACCACTTAAGATTTCCAATCACAAACTACTAATCTGAACTTAAAACCTAAGTTACAAACCACCAAAGATGACACTCCGGCTTTGATACCAATTGTTGCGACCAAACAAACTCAAACACAAGTTATGTGATCAACCCACGAAYAAGAAATTAACATACAATAACAAGAAAGCAATCAAYAAGAACAACCAAGAGCATAAAGAACAATTAAAGAGCTAAAGTGAGACAGATTACCGTGGGAAAACCCGAGTACCGGGAGTAACAAAAACCCACCCTTGCATTATGATTATATTGATGTGAAAGGCRTCTTAATAATATTATACCTAACCAAACCTCCAAACTATGTAGTAGGGTAAGTCGTGTTCGATCCCACAGAGAAGGTTAAATTAATTATTGATCGCTACGAACTACAATTAGTCGAGTAAGATACACGGAAAGGAGAATTGGAAACTAATAGTAACTAAAGTAATCTAAAGAACTAAAATATCTAGGATTAAGTATCCCCGCTAATATAAACATACRTAATCATGAACCTTACACAAATCAATAAGAAAATATTCAACTGGATAGATGCGCCCCGTATTAGTACCGAAGATTTCTTTTGATCAATCAATGGCTTCCTAACTATGCAATCGTACCTATTTTCATGGAGTCATACATATGAGAGACATTAAGAATAGCATCCTAAAATCCTAGCAAGTCCGATCAACTACTTTCGTGATGATTTTTCCTACTTTTGTCTAGGGTTCTAAATTCGATTAAGAGCCAACTTTCATCACGAACCTAATCACATTCAAGGAATACTATTTCTAGTCAAATATTGATAATAATACCAACCCTAGCAAAGATGAACAATCTAGTAATTGAATTTGGGGATTTGCGATCAAATCATAACATATAATTTATATTAAAGTTCAACTAAAAATCCTAGATGATTACACTACTAAAGTAACAAAAGAAGAACTAAAGTAAAACAATAAACAGTAAGCATAAGTGAATAGAAAAAACTAAGGTAAAATAATCAAAGTAAGAAAGTAGAAGTGATAGATTCAAAGTAACATACTTATTGAAATTGACATACACTACGAGAGTCTCTGCTAAATGCCAAAGTGCGGCACCCCTCTATGTGCCCTCCTCCTTTGAACTCCAAACAAAGTAATTATATAGGTTGGCTAATGGGCTTATTGTAATGGGCCTTCTTCTATCTTAATTAACACATGAAAGCATAGTTGGGTCGTTCGTTGGCAAAAAAGAATGGTAGCAAGAACTAGTGTGCGCTGGTTTTCGCCCCTAGACCAATGGTCCACTTTGATAGGTTGTATCTTTAGTTGTAGACATCAAAATAGGGCGTGTGACCTACCTTTCAATCTCTTCAATCTAGTTTCCAATGCAACTTGAAATGATCAATTCGATAAGTATATCTCGAGATATGACCAAAAAGTGAGCTTTGGTCAAACTAAACTTCCGCTAACAATGCTTTTCCTTAATTGTAACTTAAATTCACCCCAATAAGTTGTTTCACGACTCTCATGGATGATAAATAACTTTATATGATGGTGTTAATCCTCGAGTAAAACATCATCACTTCCTCTGTTTCTTTTTAATGCAACATTGAGCAAGATACGTACTCCTAAGCAAAAAAATTTGTGAGTGGGGAAGTGATAGAGGAGAAAGTGACACATGTGATTAAGAAAGAGATAACAAGAATAAACATGTGAAAAGGAAAGAAATAACTGTTGCCATTAATTTGAAATTTTCAATTTAGTAAATGTTGCCATTAAAAATAAACGGATGAAGTATCTCATCCAACTCTTTTTTATAATCATCCAATTTTCACAATCTTGCTTCTCCAATAATCCTAGAAATGAAACCAAAACCTCAAAATAAACACAAAATACCTGAGACGAATAGTATCGAAATATATAACAAATAACCTCAATACAATTAAATATAGAGAAAAAAATATGACAAATATCAATTAATTATAACATATAAAATGTGTATTTATTCAACTTATCATGATGAATGAAGAACAATCAAATACACAACCTCTATTTGCATACAATTGCAAAGCTAACTCAAAATCTATGCTTAAACTAGTTTTTAGGTTAGAGAGTAATTGATACAATTTGGTACAGTATGAATCAGAAATGAAGGAAAGAGGTGGTAGTATTTATACTCCCATCGGTTAAACTAAACAGAGCACGTGCACCGCCAGAGCAGGCACGCCCCATGCCTAGCACACAAAACAAGAGCCAAGAAAATGCGAGGGGTGCAGCTAACGCCATAGGCATGCCCAACGCCTATCCTGTAGGTTGTTATCCTGTTTCCACTATTCCTCTGCTTCACATAGCACGGTCAGCGCTCGTCAGGCACCCCTAGTGCCCAGGGCTCAGAGTTCCTTCACTATCTCCACACTACTTAACCTTTCAATCACCACGGATTAAGCCTAACTTGTCGTCGTTGCAAACAAATTTCATTAGCATTAGATGAGTGACTACCACGGATTTAGAGGCGTTCAAGTTAGGGCAACCAAGGATAACATTGTAAGTTGTCATGTTCTAAACCATTAAAAACTTAACCTTTATGGGTCTCTACTTGTTCTCCTTCTTGTTTCTGGGAGGCAAGAACAATGTGCCAACGAGATGAATGACTCCTCCTCCAAAGCACATGAAAGATTGCGGCATGGGACAAGGTCATCATCGTTATACTTGAGTTTCTGAAGGCAAAAGCTAAGCATGTCTGACCAACCTCTTTGTCAATGAGTATTCTACGAACTCTCTTAACCGCGATCTTTTTTCCACTATGAGAGGATCGTTGTTAGGGGTGCTCACCTCCCCATGATCCTTTTTCGCAAATCAACACATCGGAATCCATCACCAAATTCTTTTTCGAGGACCATCACTTACTGAAGGTTTGTACATAGTCCTTCTGACCCGTAGCAGTAGCCTCAAGTAACAACCCCTCCTAAGATCATATGGACTATCCTAGATTCTTAGTGTTTATTTGTTGGGCATCATTGTTGGATGAGGGCTTCTTTAGAAACTTCTGATCAAATCTTCTTTACCTTGCCCTGGAATGCTGAGTGATCCAACATCATGTAAAGTGAAGCAATCGTCTGTTAAAATCTTTGTGAAACTTGCAATATTTGGTCTTGTCTCTCGTTTCAAGTTCAGTTCTAATGGAGAGGGTCATCAATGGGCATGTCTTTGCTGACCTCCTATACACCTTGAAGGATCCTTGGTGCACTCAACCTAGGATTAATTGAACTTTTTCTTCTTACGACCCTTCCCCTTCTTCTCTGTCTCTTCTTCCTCAATATTCAAAGTCCTTGATCTCTTTTGATCACTTCGCCACTTTAATGACCTTGATTGCGTTGAGACTTAGAGGAGGATGGCACTCTTTCTTTCCCTAGTTTCAGACGCGAACATATCTCCTTCGCATGCATAAAAGATTCTGCTTCTGAAGGAGTTCATATAAGTCTTGACAATTCTTTTAAATCATGTAAAACTTGAAAGCGATATTGTCACTAACCTCGATAGAAGTTGTCTACGATTGCTGAGTCTATCAAGCTTAGATTTGCAAGTCTCATTTTAAATCCTTGACATAGCTTCGCAAGCTTTCATTGCTTTGTTGTTGGTATATTTACCATGTGAATGATACTCTTCCTCTCTTAGAGATTTGCCATGAAATGATGAGTAAAAACAATAGACAATTCAGAGAAGTTAGAACATGATGGAAGGCCGCTAACCATCATTGTCTCATCCCTTTGAGGGTAGCTAGAAGTTCTTACACCACGTAACATCATCATCTTGAGTGGTCAGCATAAGGTGTTTGACATGGGCAAGTGATCATTAGGATCGGTGGTGCCATCGTATGCTTCAATAGAAGGAACTTAACCTTCTGCGCTTGAGGGACCAACATGATAGCTCGAAAAAGGAGTTCTATTGGTAAGGGAGAGAGCTTTCATCTCCCCTCCACCCTTTCGGATGTATGGTCGTACCCTAGTTTAAGTAAGCATCGCTTCAGTGATGCTCCCCACTCGGTGAGATCGAACCTCCGATTCATGCTGACGAGAGCGAACACTTAGGTGTCCCGAAGTGCTATGGATGGACCATGAGTTCTAAGAGAACAATGTGAAGGGTTGTGCACATCGATGTGAGCTAGTGAGAGTGTTCACTCTCTGACTAGCTTACTTAAGCTTCTCTGTCTTCTTCTTCTCAACGATCCTCGTGGCATCCTTGCTTTCAGCTTGTCCCCCTTACGTTGGTCGACGACTGCCGAACGATCCATGGAGGAAGCCTCTCGATCTAGCCTTTTCTTCTCATTGAGTGTTCGAACATCCTCTATATGATTATTTCTAGTTGATACATCATCATCATCTTCAACACCATCATCAARGCGATATGGTCCTTTACTTGACTCGTGAGGCAATAGTTAAAGGCCTGTGAGTAATGCGATACTTGCTAACTTGAGTCTTTTCCCTTTCAATGGRAATGATCTGAGTGGAGAGATGTTTCCCTTTGTCTCTAGGAGTAGGATCCTTGACCTTGGTAGTCTTCAACTTTGGTTCTATGGGAGTGACAATGTCCAAGGCCTGAGACTTGGCGGTTGCCTCTCCAATTGGTACCTTCTTCTTTCCACCCTGTTGAGCTATCAAGCGGGTGTTCTATTCCTTCAATGCCTTGTGTTTAGCATTTTCTTCTTTGAGAGTTTGGAATTGGTCCAAGACATCCTTCACTCCCACTACAATTTCTTCCTTGAGGACATCACGGCTTACATAGCGGCTGTCCAACTCCTGATCAGGTATTTCTATCCCTTCATCCAAGTCTAGGTGCTTACTTCTTGATAAGTCGAATTTGTAGGGTTGTTCTCTCTATAAGCATGCCAAATGCTCTCCTTTTCTGAGGATGGAGTAGTGTTCCCCTGCTGGTGTATTTGGTTATCTCCTAAAACCATTTTTTATTGCCTCCCAACAGGCAATGAAAATTTTTGTAGCAAGTGCAAAGTGCTATGCCACAATATTTCCTCTGAATTGCAAGGTTGAGAGAAGGGTATGAGAGTAAATGCTATCAGTTTTAGAGAAAGAGTTGAAAGTAGAGAGATAAGTTCTCAAGTTAAGTGGTTGTTGAATGAATTCAATGTGTGAATTAATGAGCTCTTTAGTGTATTTAAAGGTATTCTTCCTCACCCTTGGGAGCTTGAATGTGTGACATTTGTCAAACATCCATACCATAGGTTATCCGCTTCTACC
>SNQN01003350.1:2582-21462 GCA_008642245.1 Bassia scoparia | reverse complement strand
AGTACCTCATTTGATCTTGCATTTCAGAGATATTTACCTGTTCCTCATCTGAAGAGCTGCTTCCTGCCATGAGACACATGTGACCTTTCTTTTCGGAACTAGTCTTTCTCTAGTCTACGTCTCCCAACATTGTTGTCACACAAACAAGWGCCTCGTCTTCATCGCTTTCACCACCTGTGTCTGAATCTCCCCAAGTAGTAACCATGGCTCTTTTAGTYATCTTTCTCTCTCGTTTTCCTCCCTTGTCATTTTCCCAGGCTGGACAATCTTTGATCATGTGTCCARTTTCACCACACTTGAAGAAACTAGTGCTAGTTTTGGTCTTCTTTGAGTTGCTCTTGTTCTTCCAAGATTTCCCTTTTTACTGAGATCTAAGTCTTTGAAAGGAGTGTCGCGCACCTAACAAAGATAATATTTTACCTAACTAATCCTCCTAACTATGTAGTACGGTAAGTCAGGGTCGATCCCAAAGAGAAGGTTCAATTAATTATTGGTCGCTACGAACTACAATTAGTCAAGTAAAACATACTGAAAAGAGAGTTGGAAACTAATAATAACTGAAGAACTAAAAYATCTAGAATTAAGTATCCCCACTAATATAAACATATGTAATCATTAATCCTACCCCAAATCAAYCAGAAAAATATTCAACAGGATAGATGTGCCCTATAATAATACCAAAGATTTCTTTCGATCAATCAATGGCTTCCCTAACTATGCAATTGTACCTATTTTTATGGAGTCTACTTTATTAGAGACATTAAGAAAGCATCTTAAAACCCTAGCAAGTCCGACAACTACTCTTCGTGAGATTTTTCCCTATCTTGTCTAGGGTTCTTAAAATCGATTAAGAGCCAACTTTTCCTCACGAACCTAATCACATTCAATAAGTACTATTTCTAGTCAAATATTGATATATAAAACCAACCTAGTTAAATATGATAATAAAAGTGTTACGGTTTGTGTGCTTCCGGTCCTCTTAAGTAAGCCTTTGGTAAGTATATGTATGAGATCATAGGATATATTATTCTTGGAAATAAAATAATATTTCACAGAAAGTATATCCACTGATTTTATTTGCAAACAAATAAAATAATCTATGAGCTCACAATTACTTTACCATACTTAAGGAACTTCTTGCACAACATAACCTCCCATCCGTTTTTATTCAAAAACAAATTACGCGGAAATAACTTTCCAAAATACGGATGTTAAGAAGTAAACTTCAAGGGGGAACTGTGTCGCAACTGTCCCAAACGTCCAGTCAACTCAATTTACTTGAAGTTGAATATAATAAAGCAACCGAGATATCTTATTATATCCAACTCATTCAACTCTCTAATATTAACCTTTATAGTGCATTTAAACAATCCAAAACTACTTACATTGCACAACTAAGACCTAAATCTATGTCTATTGAAAGCTTGGTCTTATGCAATTCTTGAACTTAGCTTCAGAAAGCTTCGTCTTTTCAAACTTGTGAACTTGTGCTTTTAATGCACATGCAAACATAACTTGCATATATTAATTTAGTCAAAGTGTTGTCATCATTCAAAACTCAAGGTAGGAACTCAACAAATTTGGCCGACAAATTCTTTTTATGTTTATACGAAATAGTTCTTTTTAGTAACTTCAAATTTGTTTTCAAAATTAAATATTTTTATTTTTTTTATATATATTGCCTTTATTTTCCAATATATTTATGCATAAAATTACTATTACTTGATATTAAATATAAATATGCATTGATATTGTATCTAATAAATACACAATATACTTTTTAATAAATAAAATCTTATAAAATTTAAACAAATTAACCGTTTTCTCTGAGTAACAAGATGTTTATACTTACGTATTAAATTATTACATAGATATTTATAAACAAATGTATTTGTAGTATCCATCAAATTTGACATTTTATCTATTGTGAGATGCCAAAAAATACTATATCATTCCTCTAAATTAATTCTACCAGATGTCGTTATTTAAAATAATAACACATAACGAGTACAAATTAAAAATCCAAAATATTAGAATAAACAATAGTTTATAAATTAAATTACAACTCTTATATTTTGCATATTGTTTTACACCCAATGCAAATGCATTGGCAACTCTAGTTTAACTTGATTCAAAGACACAACTTTAAACATTTTTTTTTTATCAATATGATTATATTGATAAAAAGCATATCTTAAGGTCAAATCTTAAAAAAATGATCATATCCCATTCAAAAAATAGTAGCGTTTGCCTAAAATGACAATATTCAATTAAAAGCAACAAATATTATTTTTCTTTAAAGTAAGTTTTAAGACTGAAATTACAGATTTAACACTACTTGAGTTGTATTAGCATACTTTCACAAAATTTAATTAGACCACTATTTTTCAACCATCACATAAAAGCAGTTTTACCTAATTTGTGTGCTTTCAATTGTTAGTGGAAAAAAATGGTTGGATGAGGTTTTGGTGTTAATTTTTGCCTTTTATATTCAAATTTAAGGTCAAAATCTACAAAAAAAAGAATAAAAATTCAAAAAAAATATCGTATCTTGATTTAAGTGTAAGAGTCACCTCGATTAACATGAAAAAAATTGATCCAATTAGTGATTTTGAGGGGATCACTTTCCACCTTTATGGTCAAATTTGWGTTTGAAACTCCAAAAAATATCATTGAATCTAAAATCAGAATTTGTRAAAAATGAGCCAAGGAAAAGTAAGGCTCATTCAACACTTGCTCTTTAATTAACCTTTGTCAAACAAGGACAAAATTGGTTAAATCTAAAGTAGAAAATTTTCACTCCTTCAATGGCGCCAATTCTGTCAGCAAATAATTGTACTCAATGAAACAAATATTGAAGTAAAGAACATGAAGTACATAAGGGAAACCAAAATGGCTCTATAGCCTTTATTCTATGTTAGGGTATCAGGGCGATACAAACCCATAATAAGCGAATTCGCCTGAATAAAAGATCAAACCAAGCTGAATTTTTAGGTGAGAGAAACCTAATAATGAATCATGTCTCTCTTAGATTGTATACACATCTTCTAGTTAATCTAGTAGACTGGCAAGTCCAATCATTAAAACTGCAGACCAACTCACAGACAACAAAATAGCTAACTTCCCACATTTGTAACATCATATTTGGTTACAATTGGAGCCCTTATCACAACAATTGGGACTTATTAGTAAGAACACAATATGATCTCAAACTCCGGCTCGAACCCTAGCCCGTACGATTGCTCGTCTCCAAAAATTTAGATTTGAGCAAGCATATGATCTCCACCAGATACTTTAAACTCAGATGGTGCTGTCTCCACATTTAAAACCTTGACTTTGCCATCCTCCACCAAAGCCGACCATCTGCGTGCAGCAAGCAAAACCCATAACATAGACAATAAGAGAGGATTTCAATTTCTTTTTCATGTTAATTTAGTGAGGACAGGACTTAATGTAAAGCATAATGAAACAAATAGAAATACTCCATTCATGGACCATCAGATATCATGCAAATGAACTTAAACAGGCCTAATCCCTGCAAATTAAAAGAAAAGGTGCAGTTGATTCATACCTGTGTGAGCGAGTTCCAAGCAAGGCACCAGAGAGGTCTATTGTTAAGTCCAAGCTCTTATGAAAGCTTGCATCAAAATCCCCATAAAATTCAATCTGGAAAAGACAGAAAAATTACTGTCTTAATGACACATATTGTTGAGTATATATTATGCTATTATGAACTCACAGTCATCATTAAAGAATTTCAGAACAATCAATGAAAAATAAATATAAAAGTTTTATCAACCAGTAAATTGTTTTTCCTCAATGCTGAAGGTATTGTAGAGCAAGTTTCAAACCATCATTGTGAGAAAATTATTTTAGCGAATTCCTCCCAAACTAGTAGAAGTATCAAGTATCTATTTAAATCAGCTATGCACCTAAAAGTGTGAAAAGTAAAGATGGTAGTCCAGCAAAGTGGATGCCTGGATGGGCAGCAAGGTAGTGCTGTCCTTTCGCATCCTTCTTAGAGCAATAACTTGAATCTCCATGCATATTAAAGTGAGCCTGTACCTATTAACATTAACTCTACACAAATGGACTAATGCCCTCCAAAAGTTAAGGTGCCTAGATGGGAAGACAATCAGGCATAACAAAAACTAGGAAATTTTGACATCCACCTTATAAATATGTTTTCGGAATTTTCAACCTTTTGTAAATAATTAAAAAAAATAATAATAATAATAATACCACCTTTTATCCCCAAAACCATTAAACTCACCACCACTTAAAGCTGGTAAAATTCCAAAATATCAACATGATTTTGGAAATGAAAGGTGGTAATTTTAAACAAAATTATATAAAGGTAGTTAATTTCAAAAACATGTTTAAAAAAGGTGGTAAATGTCAAAATTTCCCAAACACTAACTTGGKTACCCCACAATTTCCATATAAATTCTTTCAAAAATACACAACGGATGCTTGCTACTCCACATGCAATTTGGAGGACCACCTTTATGGTGAGTCATTCGTAATCCAAAGTTCAAACTCACAAACTATTCATCTGACTGTGAATTCAAAAATCAATGATACAGGATGAACCTATATTACTCAAACTTTTAATTTACCAAAAGCCATTTCGAATCTTTGACACTCCGGCAAAAGTATGGACACTTTCACACTTGGTTTGGTGTTTCATTAGACCCAAAAAGTAGAGAAATTTTCATTAATAGCCAAGTTTAACACTTCACAAACTCAAGTAGCAAAGAGCGGCAAAGTACATAAAAGATACATAAGAAGCAACACTAGGTTAATCTAATGCTTTACGATAATTTTACTTTCCCTTGTCACATCATACACTAAGGGGCTCATAATAGATTCTCCATACTAGGGTCCTTAGAATTGAGCACATAAAACATAGTACTTCGATGGATTTGTGATACAATCATACAAGAAACAGAATTTGAAGTTTATAACAGCAATTACAAATCAGACTTTCAGAAAACTGTACGCCAATGTTTCTGCTTATCCACTTTCTCAGCACATCCATTCATCACACTACATGCGAACCATATGACGGAAACCAAAAACTATAGATTCAATCACCTTTAGGCATTGAATTTGTAGTATCTTGTAACTTGAAATTTGAGCTGAACAAATCCAGTAAATGCACCCTGTAATTAGCCACATTGTTAACATGCCAGCACTAATATGTATGACAAAATCTTGAAACCAACAGAAAGAGAAGAAAACAGGAAAAAAGAAACAAAAGCAGCGAAAAGTTTGCTAATCACCCAAACTATATCCAACCTTTTTAAATTGTTCACAGAGAAAAAAAGGCAGCTGAAAAGTCGTAAACTTGAGCAGGACCAATTTATAAACACATCACACATTCAACCTTCAATTCACTAAGCTGATTTTAGATTCTTCTAAGCAACATAAGAATTTTAAGCATGTTTTTGAAAGAATTAAAATTAAATAAACTAAAATTTTATGCATGAAGAAAATTTTTAAAATCTTTAAAAAAAAAAATGTGTATTTAGGGAGACAGAATAAGGAGAAAACATACAAATGTAACTGTTGGGAGATTAAACAAGACATCTAACGTCAACAAGTGTAAATTTGATTATCAGGAAAAGGAGTTGTAATAGTATATAATAATCAGACTTGTACATGTTCCGAGGACAAAGAGGTTGATAAGGAGAGAAACAACCATGCAATAAGATCCAGGCTAGTACATAAGACATAATCGGCAAGGGCTCGCTAGATAGAGCCTCTTCTAATGGTATTAACGGGTTGAAGGATACCCATATACAAGTTAATACGCACTGTGATGCTGCACTCAAAAACCGTCCATAAGGGTTTATACACGGACGGCTCCTATATCAGAAACACGCAGGACCGAGGCAGCACAAGCCATGTGATTGAATCACATGTCAACAAATCAAAGAAGGAAGCTTAAGTAACAGCAAGTCAATGATGTAAATTTTGGGGCATGGGTAAGCAATTTAGGAAATGTTTGTTGTATGTTGTTGATTTTATTGTAAGGGAAGCGAGTAAGGAAAGGTATCCAGAAAAATTGAATCAGATTGTATTGAGATTAGTAGCCTCAAGCTACCTTGAGAGTCATGACCTAAAGCCATTGTTATCCTTGTATTTTCGTATTATTAATTAATGAATCAAATCCCATATTTCCCTGAGTTAATTTACAGATTTAAGTGTTCAATTTAGTACAATTGTGATATTGGAATCCGATTCCTGCCACGACCATATGCCTACAGCCTACCGGAGGATTAAGGTAAGACTAAGGGTGTGTTCTTTTCAACTTATTTGTACTTATCTAAAATTAACTTATCTTATCTTAACTTATCTGAATTATCTGAACTTATTGATACTTATCTGAACTTATTAATGCTTATTTGAACTTATTTTATAAGAGTGAAAAGTAATGATTATACTTATCAGTACTTATCTGTACTTATTGATATTCAATAAGTACTGAAAATAAGTTGAAGAAAACAAGTCCTTAGGAGGGAAAGCTCTGATGTGGGGGTGGGGTTTTATGTGTACAACAAACTTTGTTGCTCAATCAATAGACTTTATAGTGGACAAATAAACCCCAAAACAAGGCCACATGGGAAGATTGGGCTATGCTCCTAGGTGACCAAGTCACATCATACAAATCAAAACAAGGAGCTTAAGGCTCCATTAGCAATATATACTCCCTTTACCCAGAATTTCTTAACGCATATCAATTATGAGCCTCGGAAAAAAACTGTCACATTTCCTAGCATAGAAATTGATCTTAAGATTAATACGTGAAACATGAAACCAGTGTTTGAAAAGGCGCACCAGGCGCTAGGGGGTAAGCGCTTAAAATGGTCAAGGCGAGGTGCTTGTGGCTAGGCGCACTGAGGTGTATTAAGGCGCTCTGAGGCACACTTATTTTATATTTCCATTATTTCAAAGGTGCGCCTCACTTCAATGAGGTGCACCAAGGCGCATAGAGGCATGCCTAAGGGCTAAGGCTCTAGGATGTCCAATCGTTGTGGTGCACCTTAAGCCTTTTTATACATTGCATGAAACAAACACATTAACACAAATATAAACAACTGAACAAAAATCACAAACTCAACCAGTTTGCATACCTATGTCATATTATGAAATTATTCTACCTTCCATACCATTGTTAATTTGTTATATATTTGATTAAGAACCTGAATCAACATGAAAGTGAACCAAACACCAACATGACTAGATGACACAAATTACCAACTCTAATTTCCATATATATATCCCCTCCTAGATGGCGCAAAGGGGGTAAAAGATTTAGAAGAAAGCTACATGAAAATTTAAMACAAGAAATCATGGAGGATCTTTAATTATATACTGCACTTGTGAGTCCACTAAATATTTGTGACCAAAAACAATAAATCCACAAAACCTCGAAGGTGTTTATTTTGTTAAAAGTCCAGTTGCATGTAAACCTTATCAAAAGCTTGTGTATTATAAGTATAAGCAAAGGCTTTGTACCTTGCCAAGTCCAATAGTAGCAAAAAAAAAAAAGGTTACACCAACTTTAAATAAACCTATGTGTACTAAGAAAACTAGACCAACGAGAACTGCTTCAAGAGATTTCTTGGTAAATGCATGTCCTCTTCCAATATGAGGCAATTCCCTACTCATTTCCAAAATGATTGAGCTATTAACATTTGGGAATTGCCTTTCGGAATTTAGGCATTCATAATTAATTTAACATATTGGTACTTATTATAAGTAGTGACAAGTATACTTTTATCAACTTCTTAGTTATATGAACTTATCTTCTTCAATAAGTATTGAAAATAAGTTGAAGATAGCAAGGTCTTAGCCTAAACACCCATCAGAACTTACAAGGTCTTAAGCTTGGTATTTGTACTCTCTCTATTTCAATTTCTTTGTTCTATTTACAAAATTATTGCCTTTTCAATGATACTCATAGATGAAAAGACATAGTCATGTGGGCTCTTGATTGCATCCTTAAAGAGTGCTTTAAGAACATGAAATTTGATGATTTTTTTTTTTTTTGACGAGAAAATTTGATGATGATGATTGATATGTATTTACAGATACTAATGATCATATTTACACATAGTCAAACATGACATGTCAACAAAACAAAAAATGAGGGAGTAATCAATTTTTTGTTACAACTTTCGAGCCCTAAGTGACCATCTATCCTCAAGTGACTGTCTATTATGTACTTCTCTAGGGATAAGGATGGTATCGACWTGGAGAAGTCGGCCTATTTTTGGGGTAAAAGGCGTAAAACTTGTAATCTYCATAACTTTCTTAAGAACAGGATTGACAYCAAGGCCATCAATACTTACTTCGAAACTTGGTCAATTCTTCCAGAGAGTGTGTACAGGGCAGCAGGTCCCTATGCATAGGCGCATAGCTTGCTGAAGTAGAGGCACATAATTGAAGTTGATTGTTGAGGATGGTGTGATAACCAAGAGATGATGTGTCAAGCCCTTTGTGATAACCAAGATAACCCCCGCCCACCCACCCACACACACACACTCAATGTGATATGTAGACTTGTCGATGATCACAAAACGATCTCAACATTTTGTTATGCCTCGGCCCAAGCACAGCATCTGTGCACAACTTATGCGAGAAGAAGAAGAAGGAAAGAGCCCAACAACTCTAACAAGAAATGGACAGCTGGGTCAATGAGTTTTATTTTCATGTTTTGTTATTTTATTGTCCTTTTTGCTTTATGCGACTTTTAATAGGAATGGCGAAAAAAGGGATTCATTCAGAAAAAAGTGAGTTATTTAGTGTACTGTTAATTTAGAGCTTGTACCCTACCTTGGTACATCAATTTTCAGGACATCAGAGCCGCCATTTCCCTAAAAGTGTTGCCTTATTATTCTATTGTTTTACTGCTTGATAATTTGTCTGCGTAGTTCTTGTGCCATTATTGTTCTCTGAATTTGAGTCAGTAAATTCCCAAGCCATAACAAATCTGGTATCAGAGCAACCGTCCGTCTGACCTCGCCATGGCTCCGACGCAAGCCAGCGGTTGACTCGCTGGAAGAGGAGCTTCAACACCTCCATGAAGGGTTCCAGATGGAAGCTGAGAAAATGGATCAACTGCGGGTGACAATGGAGATACCACTCGCCAGATCCGTGATGAAATTTTTGAAGGTGACGCGACCAAAGGAAGCTCCGGAGGACATCCGCCTTGTCTCATGGCCGCGTTGACTCGAGTCTGACAACCACCCACCGGGTTTTGACCATCTTTCCAGCGAGGGCCGTATTAGGTTTCGACCACCCAGTACGGAGGGGATTTCCCTCACCAGGGCACATTCAATGGCGGCGGCAGGGGGAGCCCCAACTGGAAGTTCGAAAACTTGACATGCCATTGTTTGACGGACCAAACCCTGATGGCTGGTTGTTGCGGACTGAACGTTTTTTCTCGTTTTACAATTTGTCCGAGGAGAGAAGCTGAGAGGCGGCAGTCGTGGCGTTTAGGAGAAGTGCATGTCGTGGTTCCAGTGGAGAACCGTCGGAGACCCTTCGCCGTTGGAGGAGCTGCGGACCCTACTCCTCCGACAATTCCGATCACTTTCCGCGGTTCTCTCCACGAGCAATGGTGGCCCTGGAGCAGACCGGAGGGTGGCAGAGTATCGGCGTTCCTTCATTGAGCTCATTGCCCCTTTGGACAACATCCTGAACCCTGGCTTTGGGCCAGTTTATTAATGGCTGAAGAATGATGTGAAGTGGAAGTCGTTTGCATGGTCCACAAAGTTTAGAACAGGCCATGAGTTGGCATTGAAAGTGGAAGAACAATTGAAGCAGCCAAGTGAAGTATCCAACCTCCAAAGCCCAATTCCTTTTACTGGATCAGGTAAGCCCAACAACTCTTCTTTCTCATTTAACTCCAACAACTCCAAAAGCAAATGTCAACCAGCCCAACTCACACAAACCAACCTCTTCTAATTTATTTACATCCACAAAAACCCTCAGACCAGTAAGCCACTCTCCACGACCCAAATACCCGACCCACTCAAACCCGGAGACTCTCTCAGCAAGATAATCAGTATTGACGTGAGAACATTTGTGTTTCAATTGTGATTGGCAAGGGGGAGGTCAACCATAGGTGTCCTAAGAAGGAGTTGAGCGTTATGTGATTGTCGGGTGGAATCGGAGGAGGAGAGGGAAGAGGAAGTCGAGGTGGAAAATGAGGAGGAGGAATAACGGTCAACTTGCGGCGGAGTTTCGCTATGCTCAGTGGTGGGGTTGACTAGCCCTCCGACTATGAAGTTGGCCGGGCAATTGAGGGCAAACCTGGTTCATCATGATCACCCCGGTGCTACTCACAATTTTATATTCCAAGGGTTGTCGAGAAATTGGATTCCGTGGTGGGTAAAGCGGTTTCAAATGTCATTAGGAGATGGAACCACCATTAAAGGGAAGGGAGTGTAGAGAGTGATGGTGGAATGCAGGAGCTCGAATCTCGGAGAACTTCTTACCCTTAGAGTGGGCAATTCGGACTTAATCTTAGGGATGCAGTGGCTCGAAGATTAGAGAGGTGATTACGAATTGGAAATTATTGGTGATGAAATTTCAGAGTTGAAGAGTAAATGAGTATTCAGGAGACCATCACTGGGCAAACTCAAGTCTCATTGAAGGCTATGATTAAATCGCTGCAAAAGCAAGGTGGGCACCTGAATTGAGTTGCTACAAAGCTGAAGGAATTCCGGAAGAAACCCCACCCATTCCCGACAGTGCTTGGCTCCACATTCTTGCAGCAGTATAGTCACAGTGTTTAGAATGCCAGGTGTCTTCCCCCGATTCAGCAAAAAGAGCATGCCATTGTTCTCAAAGAAGGAGGAACCAGTGAGAGTCGCCATACAGATACCTCACAAGTGCAGAAAAATGAGATAGAGAAGCTGGTAAGTTGAAGATGTTATCGGCAGGAGTAATTCAAGCTTCCACCAGCCCCTTCTCTAGTCCAGTTTTGTTGGTTTCGAAAAAAAGATGGTTCTTGGCGATTCTGCGTAGATTATAGAGCCTTGAACAGGCGACAATCCCAAACAGTTCCCATACCAATCATAGAGAGTTACTGGAGAATTATTTGGTTCAATGGTGTTCTCTAAGCTGGATTTGAAATCCGATATCACCACAAATCCGGGTGAAGCCGAAGATGTGCCCAAAACTGCTTTCCGGCATCACGAGGGGCACTATGATTCCTCGTGATGCCTTTCGGTGTGACGAATGCCCCGGCCACTTTTCAATCGTAATGTAGATGAAATATTCAAGCCCTTCCTCCGTAAGTTCGTTTTGGTCTTTTCCGATGACTATACTTATCCTACAGCAACAGATTGACATCTCAACACTCAACATCTCGCTACTGTGCTTCTACCTTGCAACAACACCAACTTTATGCTAACTTAAAGAAGTGCGAGTTTGGGAGAATGGAAATCTCCTACTTGGGGCATGTTTTTCTGGTTCGGGTGGTCCGTGACCCGGATAAAATCAAAGCCATGACACAGTGGCCATTGCCGAAAAACCATCAAGGAGTGAGGGGTTTTTGGGGCTTGCGAGTTATTATCGGAGGTTCGTCAAGGGGTACGGGAAAATTGCGCACCCTTGACCGAACAATTGCGCAAGGACAGTTTTAAGTGGGAGACTCAGCCACCGAGGCTTTAATCAGCTTAAGCAGGCCATGACCACCGTACCCGTCCTCGCCATGCCGGATTTCACCCAAAGTTTGTTGTAGAAGCCGACGCTTCGGGATTCGGGGGTTGAGTTGTTCTAATGCAAACCACCGCCCGTATAGCTTACTATAGTCACACCTGGACCTCGGAATCGTTTGAATCAGTATAATGAAAAAAATCATGGCTATAGTTATGGCAGTGCAGAAGTGGAGGCATTACCTCCTTGAAGAGCGATTTTGTGGTACGAACCAATCAAAAAAGTTTAAAGTTCCTAATGAAGCAAAGGGAGGTTGGAGCTGTATCCAGAAGTGGTGTCGAAGCTGCTGCGGTTTTGATTTCTCCATTTCATACAAATCGGGGACGGAACAACAAGGCTGCAGATGCTCTGTCCCGGAGAGGTGTTGACACCTTGGAATGCAGTAGCCTCATTTCCGTCGGAGGGGTTGATTGGGAGAATTCAGACCCAACTTGACGGACCCTTACTATACAATCCCTTAAGCAAGAGTGCGACAACAGGGGATCGGGGACTCAAGGATATCACAGTGGAAGCAAGGGAAATTGCTGTATAAAGGCCGCATAGTTTTTCACCCAAGTCACAACTTGTTAAGGAGATTTTGAAGGCTTATCATGATGGGCCAATAGGTGGGCATGCTGGGGAGTTCAAGACCTATTCACGGTGGCCCAAGAGTGTTTGGGCTGGGATGAGAAGGAAATAGCGAATATGTAAGGAGTGTCGAGTTTGCCAAGTAATAAGGCAGATTCTCGGAGCCAGCAGGCCTTCTTCAGCCTTTGCCCATACCGGAACTAGTGTGGGAAGATGTACTATGACTTCGTGGAGTCCCTTCCAAAATCGGAGGAGTATGACACCATACTTGTCGTGGTTGATCGGTTAAACCAGTATGCGGCACTTCATCAGTCTCAGCACCCGTTCACGGCGTCATCGTGGCTGCAGCGTTTGTCAAAGAGTGGTTCGATTACATGGGTTTCCGGGGTCAATTGTAATCGATAGGGAAAGTGTTCATGAGTGTGTTTTGGAGGGAGCTATTTCGGCTAAGCGGCACACCCTCAAAGAAAGTACGCCTACCAACACAAACCGATGGCAAAACCGAAATTGTAAACAAAGTGTTGAGCCGTATTTGAGATGCTTTTCAAGTGGACAGCCAAAGCAGTGGGCGAAATGGTTGCCGTGGCAAATTTTCCTACAATACCTCTCCCCATACTTCAACTAAGACTACTCCCTTCAAGCTTGTACGGCCGTGACCCTCCTCCTTTGGTGCGGTTAGCCATGGGGATACCAAAAGTTGACTCCTTGGATGCTCACTTTGCAAAGAACGAATGCAATATTGATGATTACGGGAGACGAAACCTGATTTTGGATATCGGATCATTGGCCTATCTTAAACTGCAGCCGTATCGGCACCTCCCTGCTCAAGAGGCCTTTGAGAAGTTGGCTCCACGCTATTATGGGCCGTTTGAGGTGCTGGAACGCATTGGGGCAGTACTTAAGTTGATGACAGTTGCCTAGCAATCTCGTATCCACCCTTTACATCTCCCAGCTCAAGCCAGCAAACTGGCAGTGTATCTGCAGCCCAAGACCTTCCTCCCCAACATCACTGCTGCTCTCGAGTTGGTTGCTCAACCTGAAGCTGGTTTTGCAAGTACGGTCCTCCAATCGCCCCCGGGTGCAACTCCAAAAGCCCTCATTAAGTGCAAGGGCTCACTGAATTTGATGCCACCTGGGAAAGATGCGGAAATGTTGCAGCTCGTTCCCAGACTTCCATCTGAGGACAAGAGAAATTTGGGGGGAGTATTGTTATGCCTCGCCCAAGCGCCAGCATCGTGCCACTTATGCGAGAAGGAAGAAGAAGGACAACAGCCCAACAGCCCAACATCAGATACAAGAATGGACAGCTTTCCAATGAGGTTTTATTTTCATGTTTTGTTATTATTGTCCTTTTTTGTTATGCGCTTTAAATAGGAATGGCTGAAAAAAGGGGATTCATTCAGAAAAAAGTAGTATATTTAGTTTTGAATTTAGAGCTTGTACCCTACCTTGGTCACATCAATTTTCAGACATCAGAGCGCCATTCCCTAAAATGTTGCCTTTATTATCTATTGTTTTACTGCTTGAATATTTGTTCTGCCTGAGTTTCTGTCCATTATTGATTCTCGGATTGAGTCAGTAAATCCAAGCCATAACACATTCAACCAAAAATTTATTGGGGCACGAGGACACCAAACGTAGCTACAAGTGAGTTACCCTCCGTCACGTGGTCTGATCATAACATATTGTGCTACATCTCTAAATGTTAATGGTTGGGCGGGCCTTGGTGCAGTTGCTATTTGCTAGGACTCTACAGGCGAGGTTTTGTTTGTAGACTCTAGTACTTGACTCCAGAGGTGGCACAATGGCAGAGTGTATGGTAGTCCAATTTTCTGACTGGCTGTCAAACCAAAGCAGCATTATGGGTTCCAGACTTGACTGACCCTCAAATCTTACTCATTTAGATAACATGCAAGATGATTTGTTTTTTCGCCATTTTAATTTCTTATTGGTCTCATGTCAGGACTCAGCAGAGATGGTAGCTTGGTTGCTCACCACTTAGCTAGATTAGCACCAATTGGAACCAAACAAGTAAGGAAAACCATTTTCATGTGAGATTTTTTGGGATGTGCATACCTATACCCTAACCATGAACAAAAAAACCACYACTCTCCCTGCTCAATTAAAAAGAGCTTACACTACATTAACAATAGTGGGATGGTCTTACACAATAAATTAGCCAACTATCTTGAACACTGCATATTAATTCAATAGTAATAACAGCATACAAAAATGAGAGACTRTGATTGCTTTAGCTTAAGGGGGTATTTGGTATGAATTTGGCTAATGTAATGGAGAATATTTTATGAAGGAGAAATGGTAATGATATCCATAACCATTACTAGGTGTTGGTTTACTAGCAGAATGCAAACAATCTTACATGAATCCATTTGAGGAAGGTAATGGGATTTGTGTCCATAAATTTAAGGAAGGTAACAAATGATGGGTATTTGTTACCTAAGAGACGGATTTTGTTACCAAATTCTCCTACCAAACAATTTCTAATGGAAACTCTCATTTGATTACATTTTCCTGGCTGTAAAAACGATATTGCTAACGGACCACATGGGGRCGTTAGATAAGAAATAAATACTTTTCCTAAAATAGTATAAATTTTGGAATAATGTCAAAATCACGTGTCAATGTYTCTAATTAATGTTTATATTCATTTGATATTTCCACTTTTAATACTCTTAACTAAAGCCCCGGCCCTAGTTAGCTTTTGCCGTATAAAAATCACATACTAAACACCCCATAAATGATTATCAACATACAACAATAATACGCATATGTACCATTACAACATAATCACTCCATCTTAGTCACCACTTCTTAATTTCTAAGTCAAAATTAGTAAAATAACAATCACAACTTAAACTTTCAAATTTCATCAGCAAAACTGAGTTCTAGCTCAAGCCAAAGAAGGAAGGAAAAATAAAATTTGATATTAATTGACAAATTAAAAACGAGTTATAATCGAATCATTCGTAATAACCAAAATTAAGGCAAAAAGAAGTATAATTAAATAATGACTTACAGGAAGACCAAAGATGACAACTTTCTTCCCCTGAAAATGAACAAAATGAATCGAAATCAAAATTATTTCCGAAATTAAAATGCAATTAAAGAGAAAAATGGAACATACCTTAAAATGTCGTGTAAAGGAGTAGTGGAGAATTGGAAGCAACACCTTCATCGTAAGTGCGAGCTTCTGGAGGGAAGCTTTAGGTGCGGCAGAACAATGTTGATCCAACGGCAAGGGAAGCATAAGCTTGACGCAGCCAATCTCAGCCCTCCATTTAGTGACTTCAGAATTGATGACCGTTCATTACAGTTGACGCCATTTTTGTGTTTTGGAGATAGCTTCTAAAAAGTCTTTCAGAGGTGCTTTTGACCAAATGGTAAAGTTAAAGCGGTTATTATAGTTATAGGCTGAGGAATTTGGGAACATGATTTGGCCAAGCCCAAAATGTGTGGTAGCAAACCTTGATAACCGGGTCAACTAACTAAGGTTTCAACTATTCATTTTAATGTTCGAATCGGGTTTGGGTCCATTACTTAAATGGATGATAATACTACAAAAGTATGAATGTACTCCCTCGGTTCCACTTTTGCCACTATCATTAGTAATGAAAATTTTCTAAATTTTCGTCAATATATAAAAATGACGTAGTCAAGGTGGCTCTTGTTAAAACCGTATTAAAAGTTGTTAATTAAAAATCAATTTTTAGAAATTTTTTACTCATATAAAGTAAAGTTATTCACTTTATAAATTGTGAATTGTCAAACGTGTAAATAGAAGTGACATCAATTTAGTGATAGAGGAAGTATGATCTTTCACTTTACCTTAGTTAAAGAGGAGATGAAAATTAGTTTCATTAATAAAATACTACTTCCTCTTTATTTAGATGTTTCATACCACTTTCGCACCATATTTAAGAGTTGATTAAGATAAAATATTGAGTAAGATAAAAGATTGAGTATGTAGGTAAAAGAAAATATAATGTGTGGTGAAATTTTTGAGAAAAGTAATGAAAGTTGACTTTTAGAAATGAATAATTCATTAATGTTAGAATAAATAAAGTAGTAAAAAGTAAAAAGCGTTATTTTTATATTGGTTTGGAACAACTAATTAAAACATCCAAAATGAAAAGTGCAACAACTAAAAAATGGAGGGAGTTTATTTCTGTGCACGATATGCATGCATGCAACAACACAAAATTTTTAGTAGTATAACACGTTCGCACTTCTTCAAATTTTAATTAATGCTCGAATTTATTTTCTTGTTTCATTATATGGGTAGAATTATTGAATTGTAATAGGTATTACTTACTTTGATTTTTAGTTTGTTAATTATAAATTTAATTTCATAATTTATTGCCTTATTTTGTAAGTGTTTTTTTTTTTGCCAAATATATGTAACAGCCAATTAATTATAAAATTATTGTTTAATTATTTTTGCATTGATTGAATATTTCAGGAGTTTTCCAACGAGACTTTTTGTTAGAGGGTATTGGACTATACGTCCAAGGCCGTTAGGCTATTCTAAGTTTAGGTTATTCTAGGTTATGTTCTATATATATTGATGCAATTGTATGGAATAGATGACAGAATGTAGATTTTTCTCTTATTCTCTCTCCTTATGGTTCTTGACATGGTATCGGAACCTAATCATTCTAAACCCAACCTTCTAGCCCATATTTTTTTTTCTAAACCCTAAAACTACTTCATCCGTTTTTTATTACAAGACCAGTTTCTTTTTAAGAAATTTGAAATAGTTGTCCACTTTAATTTTTTTTCCCTTTCAAGACATGGGACACAATAAATTATCATATAATCCCACTTACTTTCTACTTTTTGGATCCACAATCTCTTTCTCTCTATCTCTCATTTATGGTCTCACATGCTTTATTAAATTACCAATCTCTCATCTAATCACTTACACCAATATTTTGCATCAAAACCAAAATACTAAGTGGTCATCTAAGAAAACGGAGAAGTATTATTTTTCCTTTTTCTCGATTCCTTGCTACATATTGTGCTTTGCACACCTAAATTCTACTCCCTCCGTAACGTAAAACTTGCAACACTTTCCTTTTTGGGTTGTAACAAAAACTTGCAACAATTGTTAAAACTTTCTATTTTTGGTTAAGTTTTCCTAGCTAAATGAGCTAAATACCCTTACTAAGATAAATAAATCAATTCTAATTTTTACTTAAGTTCAATTCATTTCACTAATCTTAATCACAATCTATACATTCACACTAACTACCCGTATTTATTTTCATTAATCAAATAATCAAATATCACCCTCTCTCTCTCCTCAAATCCAACCTTATCATCAAACATCCGTAATCACCCTCTCTCTCCTCAGTTCTTCCTCTTTCTCACCCACAAACCCTGAATCCCCAAAATCCCCAAATTCTCTCTCCTCTCTTTCATCGTTAAGAACCCTAATTTTATCCTTAATCGCATAAAATTAAAAACCATCTCGTTTCATTTTCATTCCCATAATCAAGTTCTTCGCTTTTCCCCCTAAATCGTCTGTTACTGCCTTGAAGATGGGTTCGATGTTCGATTCTACTTCGGCTTACTCATAAACAGGTGAGGGAAACGAGAAAAATTCATGAATTCTAATTAAATTTTTTCGAGTTGGAGTGCACCAGAGTTGCTCAGATCTACTTGAACTTCAGAACTGTCCTCGTGATGTGCAGCGGTTTTTTCGTCAGGTAACTGCCTTGCCTTGGTTACGTTTTGAATAGTTAATTGTTTAAGGAACAATAAGAGAAGAGTGAGGATAAGAAGGTGCAGAGGAGGGTATCGTTTAGGGGGGTTGAGAAGAAAGAAGTGGCGAAGAAGGGTTTAAGGGGAAAGAGGGTGGCTAATAAGGAAGTGAAGAGGGATAGGGTTATCGTTTGTGCTCTTCCTGYTGTATCAAGTGTTGATTTGGAGGCTTGGAAGAGGGTGTGCATTAGGAGGGGAAAGAGGGTGGCTGATAAGGAWGTGAAGAAGGATAGGGTTGGCCGGTTGAAGAGGGTTTGTGGGGGTACGTGGACTAGGGGAGTTACAATTGAGGAGCCTGCTAATGGGAAGGTCAAACAAGAGGTGGAGGAGAGAAGTGAGGATTCATCCCTTCAACTGCTTTGCCAGACCAATCAGCGTGACGGGGCAGGGCCATCTACAGGAGTGGTGGTTCATGATGTTGAGGTTCAGTTAGAAAATTTGATGTCAGACGCTGATGTGATGAAGATCAACTGTAGTTTGTTGGATCTGGTGGATATCTTGCCACAAGCTCTGATTGATCAAGCTGATCTTGAACATTGATATTACTGTGTTTGCCCTCTAAACCCTTTCTTTAAATTATTGGTTTGATGTTGGTTTGATGTTGGTTTGATTGTTGTTGTGATGTTGGTTTGATGTTGGTCTGATGTTGGTTTCATTGTTGCTGTCATGTTGGTTTGATTGTTGGTTTGATTGTTGGTTTGATTATTGGTTTGATGTTGGTCTGATGTTGGTTTGATTGTTGGTCTGATGTTGGTTTGATGTTGGTTTAATGTTGGTCTGATGTTGGTTTGAT
>SNQN01003349.1:32937-62245 GCA_008642245.1 Bassia scoparia | reverse complement strand
TTTAAATTGTTTTCATGTAAATACGTAGGACTATTAACCACTTTTCGTTGTTGAATATTTAATTTCATCTTTGTTTTTAATCTTGTTATTATCATTATTAACTGTATTATTTGTTATTATTATTATTATTTATTATTATCATATTATTATTATTATTATTATTATATTATTATTATTATTATTATATTATTATATTATTATTATTATTATTTTATTATTATTATTATTATATTATTATTATTATATTATTATTATTATTATTATTATTATATATATTATTATTATTATTATTATTATTATTATTATTATATTATTATTATTATATTATTATTATTTTATTATTATTATATTATATTATTATTTATATATTATTAATTATATTATTAATTATTATATTATTATTATTATTATTATTATATTATTATTATTATTAATTATTGCATCGTCCATACTAACATTTGTTTGCATTGTAAGCGATTCAAGGTGAAGTCTTAATAACCTAACATTTGTTCTATCCTTTGTCTTGATAGCGATTCAAGTAGGGATTTATATATATATTTTTGTTTATTATTTCTTTATATATATCTTAATCATCTTATATTTGTTTAAATAAGACCGGAAATTTAATTGCTTGTCACATTAAAGTCACATAATTATGGACAATCGGTTTTCTAGGCTCCTTGTTAATATTGACTAACAACAAAATGATCGCCTTATCCATTGTAGAAGTCATTGTTTGTTATAATAGTAACCACCTAGTATCCTTTAGGATTAGTGCGCTAATAAGCTTGAAATTGCTAAGATATGTGTACCAATAATCATGTGAATGGAATTACAATGAGATCGAGTAAGGCCGCTACATGCGTGCGGATTGGATCAAAAGTTTCAATCCGTACCATGTCCCTGAACCCACGAGCTGTTACTGGATCGACTGTGGGGCCTTTGTTTTGCACCAACGTTTTGGGCGTCCGTGTATTAACCTTTATAGCACCGTGGCGATCCCCTTACTCGACAACACTCCCCAACGCACTCACGTGCAAGTTCTGTGGCTCAAGCCCACAACACAACTACACCATCGATGTAGGCCTAAGCCCCCCGTAGGGGCCCACGCGTCTACAGGTACTTAACATTGAACTAACACAAACACATAATTATGACCATTTTGACCTTGCACACTCATGGGTCTACACAAATCCATGCGTACAAGCTCAAATGGTCTAGTTGTGCTTACAAAATCTTTGGCTGAAAAGAGRACTTGACTTGTTTACATTTGGCACATTAATGACAAAGATGACCYGCTTTAAACTTGATGTTAGGTAAACTTGTCACCAAGATCTCAATTTATTTAGCAAAGAAAAACTTACATGTCCAAGTCTCTTATGCCACAGCCAATGATCATTCTCAACAACACTATGGCAAGTAGCACTAGTCTTGGGAATCTTACWMAAAAATGTTATGTAAACATTATTGTGTCTGAACCCTTTCTAGACTTGTTCCCTTCTTTAAGTGCTCACTATATGACAAAGATTAGATTTAAATTCAACATGGTTTCCTTTGTCACATAGTTGAGAAATGCTCAAGAGGTTATGTTTCAAACCTTTAAGAAATACACATTATCTATTGCATGAGAAAGTGTCTTACCAAACTTACCTATACCTTTCATCAACCCATTGCTATTATCTCCAAAGGTGACACTTCCTCCTTCATAGGCTACCAGTGMGAGAAATTGATTTTATCTCCTGACATGTATCTTAACCAACCACTGTCCAAATACCAGTATGGCTTTGYTCTCACTCTAACCTACACAAACATATCAAGGTTAAGTTTTAGGAACCCAGATTTTCTTGGGTTCCTTGTTCTTTGGAATTCGTTTGACTCTGTCCTTCCTGACCTAGATATTTCTCACTTTGGTCTTATTATTTTTATCATGTTTTCCATTTGACCAATTATGTGTATGACCATTCTAATTATGGGTACTGTGAACATGAGACTAGTTGCTTTTATCATGTTATTTCTTTGTCCAACAAACATCAATAAAATGACCATTCTTACAACAGTAGGTACAKACGTGMATATCCTTTTCCAACACATACTTACATTTCTTGAATTCAAAAATCCAAGTTCCATCGCATCCCAACTTAGGTGGCTGTTGGGACCTAGCTCCAGAATACCCTAAACCAAACCTATGAGAATTTCCAAGTTGTGAGGCTAGGATGTTCAAGGTACTCCGACCATCGAGCAACCTGTTCATTTGTCTCAAGCAACCACTTAGATCATGTTCCTTGGTTTCAAGTTTCTTAAGTTGAGCCTCATTAAACTCTGCAGCAATGGCTAGATTAAATTTTCCACATGAAGCTCATCCTTATGTTTTGAAACCAGTTCTAGATCTGGTTTAGAATTGATCTCAACGCTCTTGCCTTTCCTTAATTCGTAAAACTCGGATTATAGATCACAAATTTTTGCTTCATACTCCAATTGTAAATATTCAATATCAACAATTTGATTATCTGGGATAACCTCAGCGTTTTTACCTTTCTTTAATTCGTTTACTTCAACAAGCAAATCACAAACCTTACAATCGTAGTATTTTAAACATAAGGCCTCAACATTAGCACTTACATCACTTGTGCCAACAAAAGAAGCTTTCAAAGTCATATATTCCTTAAACAATTCCTCAACATCATCAATGAGATAGTTATGAGCTAATAAGAAATCAAAACTGTTTAAAGTAAAACTTTTATGCTCTAGGAACTCGAAATTTATACCATAAGTTTCAACTTCAATTCCTTGAGTTTACTAAATCCTCTATCATTGTTTTGATAAATTAAAATCAGTMTTTGAAAAATCAGACTGAGGTTTTAGCATCTCAAGTTCAATATTCTTTTGATCCAAACTTATTTCATGCTTTGAAAATTTTTCTTTCAATTCTATACAAATAAGTCAAGCTAGTAGAACWATTCTCACTTATGTCTACATTTCTTGTTACTTCTCTTAGCTTCTTCTTGTTAGCCTTATAAGCAGCATTTTCTTTAACGTTTTGTCCTGTAGCAGAAGTTAAAAAAAAATTAGTAACTCATCTCTATCACAATATCATATGTTCTTGCATATCTAAAATGGTTATCTGTTCTTCATTAGAAGAGCTGCTTCCTGCCATGAAACACATGTCCCTTTTAGCTTGAACTGGTCTACATCTGGTCCACTTCTCCCAACAATGCAGTCACACAAACTAGGCCTCATCCTCCTCACTTTCATCGCCTAAAACATAATCACCCCAGGCAACTAGCATAGCCTCTTTGTCATCCTCTTCTCCTCTTTCCTCCTTGTCATTCTTCCATGGTGGGGTAATATTGATCATGTGCCCAGTTCTCCACATTTGAAGCAACCAATGCTAGAACTGGACTTTTTGGATTAGCTTTGTCTTCCAAGACTTACCTTAAACTAGTTTTTGAGACTCCGTTCAAACCTTCTAGCCAGAGTCCAATCTCATCAAGATCTTCCTCATTCTCCTATACTTTCAAGTTATCCCTCGAATCTTGGTGGTGCTTTCCCTCTTTGAATCCACCAACATCTCATTGAGTCATTAAAGACCCAATAAGTTGTTCCATGGACAAGGTATATAGATCTTTGGCCTCCTGAATGGTAGTAGTGATTCTTGGCAGCCATTTACATGTCAACGTCTCAATATTATTCTCACCGAATCTCATTAGTAATGTCTTTTCTAAGAGAGTTCAAGTTCGTTGATAATAGCCATGAAACGAGTAAATATGTCTTTAAATATTCTCATCACGATTCATATCAAAGTTTCATATTTTTGACATAACATATCAACTTTAGATCTCCTGACTTCACTAGTGCCTTCATAGGCTAACTCTAAGGTATCTCATATCTCTTTTGCAGTAGAACAAGCTAAAATATGGCTTACCTCATTATCATCAATACCTTATTAGAGAAGCAATATGGCCTTTGCATTCTTCTCGAGAGTTTTCAGATTCGTACTTGCATACTCACTCTCCTTCTTCTTTGTGTCATCATCCTTATCAATAACCTTGCGAGGTCCATCCTTGATAATCTTCCAACACTCATAATCAGTGCAAATGATCAAGTTCTTCATGGAGATCTTCCACCAAGGGTAATTGTTCCATTGAACTTAGGCAACCTTGAACCTCCAAATCTATCGACAATTCTTAAGTAGTCATCACGTCTTCCTTCTCTAGGTGTTACCCTTTCAGAAAGATAGGCTCTGATACCAATTGAAAGTGCAAGGACACTCCAAGTGGGGGTTGAATTGAGTGTTAACCGAGTGTTGTAAATTTTTCGATTTGTTTTGAGAACAGTTAGGAATAGTTTGTAACAGGTGGAAATTTAAAGCAATAAATAAACACAAGGATTTAACGAGTTTCAACTTCTTATATGTCTAAGTCCTCCACTCACTCACTCACTCTTTTTATTAATCAACTCAAAATAACAAAAAGAATACAATCAACCTATGCACCTATGCACAAGTCAATGCCTAACACCCACCAATGGATGTTGAACCCAACTACTAACTCTAGTAGTTTAAATGAAGCAAATCCCCGATCTCCTTCCCCAGCAACTTGAACTCACAAGTAAATGAGTTTTCTCTCGTAACAAAACAACCTATAACACTTAGAATGAGAGTCAATTTTTACGCACTATGTGATATTAGGGTTTTGCTAGGGTTTAGACACGAGAGAGAGGATGAATGCTCTTGCTTAGAATATTCATTTGTGCAAAAAGTGGTAAGTGCATATGTGTGCCATAATCCTTAAAATAGCCTTTGACAAGAAGTATAAGCAATATTATGAGAATATATTTTCCACGGTTATAAGAAATATTTCCATGGAAAATATATTCACTGATTTTATTTGTTCGCAAATAAAATCAGTATAATATTACTTATACTCTTGCAATACTTAATGATCTTGCATACACACATACCATTGCATGCATCCGTTTAAATTTGAAAATCAATTTTGCGCGGAAAGAAACTTTCCTAAAATACGGATGCATGAAGTAAACCCCAGCAAATTGGTTCAGATATGTTCCCAGACTGTTCCATTCAACCATGTTTACTTGTAGTTGTGTATGACAAGTAACCAAGGTTCCTTGTCATCCACAAATAGCTCATCTCTCATGTTTTCAACCTTTCTAGTGCATCAAACCCATATATCACTTACATTGCCTATGAGACCTAAGCTTATTACAATTTGAGCTATGGTCTTCATGTAATCTTCAAGACTTGTCTTCACAAGATTTGTCTTGCCTCAAATGAACTTGAACTTTGGTACCTGCACATGAAATCAAAATATGCATGCAATATTATAGTTCAATGTGGTTTGTCATCATTCAAAACTTAAACCAGAGGACTCGATAATTCTGTTGACACAAAGAAAGTTTAATAAAAGTAGTATTGCAAAGTTTATTCCCAAGTGCATGCAAAAAAAAACAAAAAAAGTAAATATAATTTTAGCAACACTTTCTCTCTCTAGAGTCTTCTCTCTCCTTAGTTTCCAGCCATGGCAAAGAGGCGGGGGGCTAAGAAAATTTCTCAACATAAAGGAAGTGTAGGCAAACAACGATCTCAAGTGCAATTGTCATCGGAACACATCAATTTGTCTCGTGATCTATCTCCTGTGCGAGTTGGGGGGAAAATTGAAGATGCAAGCTGATGAGTGCGTATCACCGCTTCAATTGAATGCTAGGGTTGAAGATGATGATCAATTGATCCTCTCTGTAGCTGACTCAATTAAGGAACTTTCACAACGATCGCGAATAAAGGCGCAATTGTCTAAGTGGTTGACTGTGTTGAATACCCCTGTTTTTGGGTTTTCGAAAGTTGATCCTATTTCAGCTGGAATTGAGGTAAATCGTTCTAATTCATCATTCATTGCACCTGCTATTATTGCTTCTGGTGATCCTCGTCCTGTAATTTGTGACTTAGGTGTTAATGGTGGGAAGGGTATTGGGGGCTCAATTGTTTGTAGTCCTGCTCTACCTTTTTGCAATGTTACGAGGGGTTTAATGGGCTTGAATCTTACTAGCTATGAGCCTGGATTTCTTAGTGATGGGATGCATGCTGCTACTCATGATTTGCTTACCACTACTGTTGTTAATGATGCATGTGATATTGATGTTTTTCCTGTTGATCATGATAATGTGGTTCTTGAGGGTGGTACTTGGGGGTCTGATATCAAGGCACCTGTGTTAGTTTCTATAACTCATGATGATATAGCTGAGGAAATTGCTTACTAGCAGTTGAGTGTTCTTTTGTATGTCATTGGTAGTAATCCAAAAGCTTCTATGATTGAGGGCTTTTGTAAAAGAATGTGGGGTGCTCATAATATTGATAAAGTCATTTTTCTCAAGAAGGGGACATTTCTGGTGAGGTTTTTGAATTCTGAAACACAAGTGAAGGCTTTGAATATGCAAAATTTGTTGTTTGATCAGAAACCCATTTTGCTTAGGCCTTGGGAAGATGGGATGGAGGTGAAATGTCCTAAAATTTCTTATGTACCTGTGTGGGTTCAACTTCCTGAGTTACCTCTTAAGTATTGGGGATGTCTTGAGAAGTTGCTTCATAGTATAGGCACACCTGTGAGGGCTGACAAGGCCACAGCTAATCGAGATCGGGTGGGCTATGCTAGATATTTCATTGACATGAAAGTCAATGGTGCTATCCTAAATACTCTGGTGTTTGTGAATGAAGAAGGTGTCCAGTTAAGTGGAGCAAGTGCTAAAATATGATTGGCTCTCTCACAAATGCACTAATTGTGGAATGTTTGGGCATGAAACTGCTCATTGTAGGAAAGAGGAGCATCCAAAGGTTTGCAAGCCTAAGGGTCTGCAGGGTGGCAGTACTAGTCAGCCTGCACAAGTGCCTAAGGAAGGAGATTTTCCTGCTAAGGAAAATTCTCCAGAGATTACAGTGAGTGCTAGTGGCCCTTTTGAAGATTTAATGCATTCTGTGGCTGATCCGGTTGTGGGGTTTCAGTTGGTGAAGAAGGGTGTTTCTCCTATTCAGAGAAGGATGGAGGCTCTAGATATAAAGCTTGTTAATGGCTTTGAGTCTTTAGTTGAAGGTGAAATTGTGATTGGGGAAGTGGTTGTAGCACCTGACAAGAGTCCTTCTAAGGATCCTACCAATGGATAGAATTCTAGTCAGAAATGTTAGGGGTCTTAATAGACCTCAAAAGCAGAAGGAGGTTTTGAAATTTATACAAGGTAAYCAAATAGGTGTAGTGTGTTTGGAGGAGAGTGGAGACTAAGATTAAGAAGAATTTTGATCTAGTTTCTCAAAGTATGTTCCACGGTTGGTGTATTGTGACTARTTTTTCTTGTCATCAAGGTGGGAGAATATTGGTTGCTTGGTTGGATTCCTTGTTTCATGTCAGTCCTAAAAGAGTAAYTGATCAGCTTATTCATKTTGAAATTCAATATAATAAGCAACTTTTTGAGGTGACCTTTGTTTATGCTTTCAACAGTTGCTCTGATAGGAAGCCTTTGTGGAGGGATTTGAAGGAGCTGTCAAGTCTTACCACTCCCTGGGGGATTATGGTGGATTTTAATAGTCCATCTCACTTTGAGGATCGGATTGGTAGTGAAGTGGTGCATGCTGAGATAGAGGATTTTCAGGAGTGTGTAGTAGTATGTCAAGTGGTTGACATCCCTCAACAAGGTTCTACTTATACTTGGAATAATAAACAAGTTGGGGCAGGCAGGGTTCTCAGTAAGTTGRATAGGTGCTTAGTAAATGTGGCTTGGCTGGATTTATTTCCAGATTCTTTTGCTCATTTTCACCCTGAAGGTTTATTTGAMCACTGCCCAGTGGTTGTTTCTTTTGATAATACTGTGCATAAGAGGAGAAGCTCTTTAAAATTCTATGATATGTGGTGTTCTCACTAGGAGTTCCTTGGCATAGTGCAAAAGGGTTGTGAGATGGTAGTTTCTRGGTGTCTCGTGTATAGGGTATTTCAGAAACTCAAACATTTAAAGCATTCATTGAAGACTCTGAATGCTAAATATTTTAATAACATTGAGGAGAAGTACTATCAAGCTAAAGCTCACTTGGAGACTTGTCAGAGGAGCTTGCAGGAACATCCCAGGGATCCAAATATTAATGCAGCTGAAGCTTTGAAGTGTTGTAAGGCCAATTATTTCAGTTTTTTCGCTCAAAAAGCAAAATTGAATTGGCTAAAAGTAGGGGATGATAATACCAGGTTCTTTCACCAGTTTATCAAGATCAAGCAACATCAGCATAAGATTTTATCCATTAAGGATTTTTATGGTGACTGGAAAGAGGATCATGGGGA
This sequence comes from Bassia scoparia, assembly GCA_008642245.1. Taxonomy (NCBI): domain Eukaryota; kingdom Viridiplantae; phylum Streptophyta; class Magnoliopsida; order Caryophyllales; family Amaranthaceae; genus Bassia; species Bassia scoparia. Next base: position 53,915 of record SNQN01003349.1, on the reverse strand, counting down.
AGTGCAGCAAGCTTTTGAGGTGTATTATCAACATTTGYTGGGGACTCCAGGATTGRGGTCAGCWGTTATTCAGYAGGATATTATTTAGCTTGGTAATTGTGTATCTTCAGATCAAGAGGCTCTTCTTTTAGCTCCTGTTTCTAAGGAAGAGATCAAGGCTGCCATGTTTTCCATCCTAGGGACTAAATCCCCTGGTCCTGATGGTTTTAATAGTACATGTTTTTAAAAAGCTTGGGGCATAGTGGGGAATGAGATTTGTCTTGCTATTCAAATTTTTTTTGTTACTAGCAAATTGTTAGGAGCTATAAATTGCACCAAACTCACTTTGATTCCTAAAGTCTCTAGGCCTGAGTCAGTCACTCAGTTTCGACCTATTGCCTGTTGCACCACCATTTATAAGTGCATTACTAAAATCATTTGTGCTAGACTTAGATATGTTTTGCCTTATATTATTTCTKAAAATCAATCTGGTTTTATACATAGTAGGCAAATTGTCCATAATGTTAGTATAATTCAAGACTTAGTTGGCACTTATAATAGGAAGTCCACCCCTCYTAGTTGTTTGTTGAAAATTGACATTCAAAAGGCTTATGACTCAGTTAGTTGGCCTTTCCTTGAGGGAATGCTTAATGCTCTTCATTTCCCTAGTCAGTTTGTTAAATGGGTGATGGTTTGTGTTTCCTCCCCTAGTTTTTCTCTTTGTACTAATGGTGTCTTACATGGTTTCTTCCAGRGGAAAAGACGGCTTAGGCAAGGGGATCYTATGTCCCCTTTTCTTTTCGTAATTTGCATGGAGTATCTTACTAGACTCTTGAGACATGTAAGCAAAAAAGAAGAGTATAAGTTCCATTTCAAATGCAAACCACTCAAACTCAACCATTTGGTCTTTGCTGATGACCTCATGGTTTTCTATTAKGGGGATGTTTCCTCTRTTATGTTGAATTTAAGGGCTTTAGCTACATTTGCTGACACTTCTGGGCTTAGTGCTAATTCAGGCAAATCGGCTTTGTATACTTGTAATATGGATGCTGAGGTGAAGGGGRAAACCTTGGATTTGTCCCATTTTGCAGAGGGTTCCTTGCCATTCAAATACTTAGGTGTCAGGATCAATGCATRGAAAATGACTAATGCTGATTGTCAATTCTTGGCTGATAAAATTGTGTCCAAGATTAGGACTTGGGGGACTAGGACTCTTTCATATGCAGGAAGGGCCCAATTGGTTCAGACTGTTTTAATGAGCATGCATACATATGGGGCAAGTATTTTTTATCTTGCCTAAATCTGTCTTGGATGAGGTTATTCGGATTTGCAGGAATTACCTTTGGAGTGGACAGGCTACTTCCTCTAAAACGGCCCTTGTTGCATGGGATTTGGTTTGCAGAAGGAAGACTCATGGTGSCTTGGGTTTCAAGAATAGTTATTTGTGGAATCAAGCCCTCGTAGGCAAATATGTATGGAATTTAGTTTCCAAGGTTGATAGTCTTTGGGTACGTTGGGTGAATGCAATTTATTTGAAAGCCAAAAGTTGGAAAGACTACATTGTTACWKGTTSYGCTAGTTGGCATTGGAGACAAATCTGTAAGATTCGAGACATTTTCAAGGATGCTTATGTTGGTAATACTTGGCCTGACCAGGGAGGCTACACAACAGCAAAGGGATACCAGTGGCTCCAACACACCTCCATTAATGTTGACTGGGATGTGTGGGTGTGGAACAGGTTCAGTGTGCCTAAGTGGAATTTTATTAGTTGGCTTATCATGTGGGGGCGTTTACAAACTAAGGATAGGCTCCTTAGGATGGGGATGAATATTTCCCCTRATTGTCCTCTTTGTCAGCAAATGCCAAAATCTTTAGAGCATTTGTATTTTTCTTGTCATTACAACATGTATTATTGTAACTTGCTACAACAAAGACTAAGAGTGCAAGGAGACTTTAGATCTATCAGACGATTTGATTCCTGGATGAAACGTTTACAAGGCTCCAAGTTTAGGAGGAACGTTATTCGAGCTTACATGAATGCCTTATTGTATGGTCTTTGGCAGCAAAGAAACTCTGCTGTTTAGCATCACGTCATGCTTAGGCCTGAAAGATTGGTTKGTAGGATTTGTCAGCAAGTGCAGTGGACAATCACAAGTGTTATGCATCGCAAAACWTAGTTTGAGTGGTTTGTGTTGTAGGGTGCTGCATATGATTGTGCTTCCCTTAGGAACCCTTCCTAGAAGGTGGCCTAAAGGATAGCAAATKATGYACTCAGCACTTCTATTGTTGTATTATTGTTTGTTGCTTCTGTTTGGTTTGTATAAACTCTTCTACTCTTTTAATGAAATTCTTGCTTACTTTTTCTCAAAAAAAAAAAAAAAAAGTTGCTTGAATAATGCTCACTTGATTGCTCAAAAATAGCACACACCTCTGCCTATAAACCTAAAATTTCCAGCAGATATTGGTGATCTATACTCTGATCATGCTCATTACAAGAGTTTGGTTGATTGGGAAGGTAAATTTTCTAACTCATAGCAATCCTAGCATATCATTTGCTATATTAACCCTTAGCTAGTTTATGTATCAACCTATGGTTCCTTATCTATAATCTCTACATCATGTCCTCAAATGTGTCATATACAATTGGTCAAGGCATCATGCTTCAAGCCTCATCTCAACTATCACTTAAGGCATACAATGACTTTGATTAGGGTGCTTGTCCAAATTCAAGATCACTTACTGACTATTTGTTATTATTACTTGGGAATTTACCTATTTCATGGAAATCGAAGAAACAAACTACAATTTCCGAATCATCCTCTAAAGAAGAATAAATATAGAGCCATGGCAGCAATGGCTTCAAAACTCACATGAGTTGTAAGGATGTTAGAAGAGTTCAAAGTSACAAACTTAAAGCCAGTGCAGTTTTTCTGTGGTAACCAGTCAGCAATACACATTGGGAAGAATCGAATTTTCCAAGAAAGAACCAAAYACATTGAGCTTGATTGCCATTTCACTYGAGAAAAGGTCTTGGAGGGAWTGCTYGAGTTGTCTTATATATCTATCAGCTAAGGCACATCTTGATGATGTTGTAACAAAAGCTTTACCTTCTCCACATCATAACTTTCTTTTGTCCAAGCTAGGGATGTCTTTGCAGCCACCTCCTAGCTTGAGAAGGGGGGAGGGTATCGGAGTACACTCTCCTACTGGTTCCTTAGCTCAAACACAAGAGCCACCTTGATGCTTACTGCTGCAGCTGTATGTGCTTCCCTCACTTGTTGAGTTGGCTTCTTCTACTAACAGATTCTATGTTTGTTAAATTCTGTTACACTTTGTAACAGAATATTAGATGAGTTGTACATTTCTAGAAGATCTCAGATATTTTTGCATCTTCTATAATGACATATAAATGCCTTCTCTGTATTTTTTTGCTCAGTTAATCACACAGTCAATAAAATCAGCAGCATGAATTCTGATCTGTTCTTCTTCGCATTCAGATTGTTGCAATTCTTCAATAGACTAAGATTATTTCCTGACAACCCCACCTAAGACCAACCATTAATGAATTCAATATTACTCGTTTGTTAAAAACACTAATTAAACACAAGCATTGAAGTTAGCTGCTAAAAGAGTTCGAGCCCTCTTTCATGAATACAATAGCATAAAAGAATTCAATTCAACTTTGCGTTATACAAATAACAAAAGAACAAATTAAAGTTTAATGTACCATATGTATTGCTAGTTATTTATTATTCGATTATGCTATAATAGCCGAATGCTAGTTGAATCACTGCACCTTGTATTAACCAAAAAAACACATCTCATTCCATAAAGTTGATGATATTAGAAGTCAAGAAAAATGCCTTGTAATCCTAAATACAGGTAATCAATTGTATTCATTCGTAACGGATCGCGGCTGAAGTCAGTAAGCATCAACACACCGGGCAAGTCACATAATCTTAAACCCACTGTAGACTTGTTCAATCCAAGCACAGTGATGCGCCAATCATCACCTTGGTCGAAGCGGAACAAGCGAGTCCATGATTCATGCACCCTATATTTCTCCATCATCCACATCTCTATAAAATCTCCTCCATTATTTGCCCAAGCACACAGGCAGCCGCGCATACAACACAATCCAAAAGCAGTACTAAGATGACTTGGAACTGTGCCGAAATTGTCATATGGCAATCGCATAAGTCTGAAGTGCTGCTGCTTAGCCAAGTGATATGCAGCAATGCATTTTAGGCCATTGCTTAGTGTAACACCCCAATGCAGAGTTTCATTCACCAATGTTCCMWTTTTCACGTACCAGGGTTCTTGAAACACCGCGGGAGGCCTCACCGGCTTGAGTATTCGCGGTGTCCTCCATTGTTGATCCCTTAAGGAATAGACATAGACAACTATCTCGGAACGACTCCGGTGCCAGGGCAAAGTAATAGCAACAATGTARTAATCATCATGGGATGAAGCGTAACCAAACCYAAAACCATAGCTCTCTGTACCATGGGAATTGTGTCTACTAAGTCGAAATTGTCGAGGAGGATCCTGAATCTCATGAACACCATGATTAGCAAGAACAGGATTGAACACCACGAATTTGAAATTGTATTGAAGAAGGTGTTCAAGATTTTCGTCGCGAGGGTCGTTTTCTTCACTGTCCTCTGGGGTAGTAATCAAGAGGGCTAAACCATTGCACGTAGCACACAGCCACAAGAAAGGGTAATCGAATTGGATCCCGAATTCAGTAGAAACAACATTGTTGGAGTCGCCATAATCAATAGCATCGAAATTTCCAGTTTCATCGACAGTAAGAACAGAGGTTGTTGCAGCATGAGATGGGCGATTAGCGTGGGTTTTGGCGAATTSCSGGGTCGAGAYGATCGAGTTCCATTGACGAGCTACGCATTTGAATCTGAGAAGGATTTGGCGGGAAGTCGTGGAGTATTTCTTGAAATATGATGTCGTTTGAATTTCCGTATCTGTTGAATTCGATACGGTCGAATTTCTGTTCTTTGGGTGGTGATTGTGGCGGAGGTGATACAAGGGTTGTTCTACGGTGGCGGTTGTGGCGGAGGATGCGGTTGGTGTTGGCCGTATGCGGTTGCTGATTGGAGGAAGCACCAGAGACCAAGAGAGAGTAGTAGCAACTAACAACTTACTGAAACCAAACTAATTTTTGGTCTATATTGTAAATTTGCTTCTGTGAATAAAAGTATATAACTGGTAACCATACTAGAAAAATTGGAAATTATTCTGATCTCATTGTCTCTCATCCCAATTATATTGTATACTGGACTTACTGGTATAGTGGTATGACCTTTGAAACTTAATTATGAGTTTGGTCTTCCTCGTTTGTCCGTGTTATATCCTCAAAATTCACGGAAAATGCCCGTGTTACTGATTAGTTGAATTACCTCCCATGTTATGCTAGATAAATACAATAATATAATTTAGGGATTTTTTCCCATATACCCCTGACTTTAAGCTAATAACCCATATACCCTGTGTTTTTAGAAACGCCTCATATACCTCTGACATCAGAGAAAATAGCCAAATGCCCTTAATGAGGATGGAAACCTAACGCCGTTAGTGTTTCATGCAATTAACCCCTAAATTACAATTATCTAACCATTAATTCATTCTCTCTCCTCCAATACCATTTTAATTATCCAAAAAAAACCTATCTTCATCTTCAACCTCCTGCGTATCTTCAACTGATCTAGTCAACTTATTTATACATACAAACCAATTAATCTCCCAATTTCTCTTCCTAAATTTATTCCACTGGTTTCCTCATTATCAACAGAGGAGAGAGAAAGGTTTACGAAACAGAATTAGATCATTGATTATGAAATGCAGACTATCTCGTACTATCATTCCTAAACCCAGCTTCAATCGAGACTCCAGCCCTCTCTCGCAGCCAAAGCCTCCCCTCCACCACGAACATTCACCCCCCCTGCCACCAGCGCATCACCACACTAGTAGAAAAAACCTCAAAAGCTGCGCTCAAAAGCTGCGGTCATGTAAAAACCGCAGCTTTTGAGAGTCAAAAGCTGCGGTTTTTTTACAAAAACGCAGCTTTTAACCTGACTTAGATGCAAAAAAAATAGGAAAATCATAAAAGCTGCGTTTTTTATATAACCGCAGCTTTTTGTGTTAAAGTAAACAAAATAAATTAAGCAAACACAATTAAAACTGAACTCGGCCCAATGTCAAAAGCTCGGCTTTAAATAATATAACTAAACCCTAATTCTCCCTAGCCTCACTCTCTCTCCTCTTTCGTTCTCACTCCTTTCTCTCTCCCTCTTTCCTTCTCCGATCCCTCTGTCTCCTCTCTTTCCTTCTCCGATCCCTCTCTTTCATCAACAACCAACAACACCTAACCTCTCCTTCTCTATTTCACGCTCTCTTCCTCTCTCCTTCTCTATTTCACGCCTCTCTTCTCTCTCCTCCTTACTATTTCACGCTCCTCCTTTCTCTCTTCTTTCGTTTCTCATCTCCTTACGTGCCGCTAATTTCGAACCATCGCGCTCTTGTCGCGACCGACTTCCCTTCCTGCCGCCGCAATTTTGAACCATCGCCGCTCCTCTCTCTGCGTCGTTGCCGCTTCCATCGCGCCGGTTTGGTAAGTTTTTTTTTTGGGATTTCAACATTTAATTTAGGGTTATGATTATATTTTGGATTTTTATTTTAGTTTTAGTTTTTCGGTATGATTGTATTTTAGATCTGTTTTTTTCTGGTTTTTAGCCTTTTGTTTTTAAATTTTCGAGGGCTTCTGATCTCGTGAAGGTTTGGTGCTTCTGATCTCGGTTTGTTAATTTTCATTTCAAGTTTTGGGAAATTTTTGTTTCAATTTTTTACTGGATTTGTTTAGGAGTTTGATTTAATTTTTATGTTTTTTTTTGAAGTTTTCGAATCTGATTTTTTTTTCAAGTTTACGACTTCCTAGGATTTTCGTTTTTTTGATTTTCGTTTAATATTTTTTAAGTTTTTGGATTTTTTTTCATTTGATTTGTGGATTTTTTTTCGATTTTCGTTTTAATTTCTGAATTTTAACCTGTTTTTTTTTGTTAATTCTGATTGTTTCAGGTTTAGCTGGTGTGATGATGATGGCAAGGTGAAGAGATGATTTGAAGATCATGAGTTGGTGGTTTTCTAGTTTCAATTTTGTTAGGATTTATTCAGTTTTTGTTTAGGATTTAAATCAGTTTTGTTTAGGATTTAAGTAAATTTTGTTTTCGGAATACTCCCATGAATTTGGATGTTAAGGGTATTTATTTATTTAATTTTATATGTAATTTTTAATTTTAATGTACTCTTTCCTAAATAATATAAATAATATATAACAATTTTCCTAAATTTGGATGTTTAGGATGATTGGAATTGTTAAGGGATGAAGAGGTATAGATTACTTCTAATATAGAGTACAAAGTATTTGATTTTGGTAAAAAAAAAAAAAATGTACTGTAGCAGCAAAAGCTGCGGTTTTAAGACAAAACGCAGCATTTAATGGGTCAAATGCTGCGGTTTTGCCTTAAAAACCGCAGCTTTTGTGTGTACAAAAGCTGCGGTTTTTAAGGCAAAACCGCAGCATTTGACCCATTAAATGCTGCGGTTTTACAACCGCAGCTTTTGTTTATTTTCTCAAAAGCTGCGCTACAAAAGCTGTGGTTCAAACGCAGCTTTTGAGCCTTAATTAGGCGCAGCTTTTGACCTTTTTATACTAGTGCCACCGCTATCCGAGCCAACGCTCCAATCCCCACTACCACACTTCCCTCATTGCGCATCGATCGACATTCATATTTCAAGGTATTCAAAGGTGAAGCTCTCCAACTCCTCGCCATTCTATATTCCACACAGCTCGACCTCGTTGTGTTCGCATATACCTCTGCAAAAACAAATCAAAATTCTCAACAACAAAAATTCCCAATTCAAAACAAAACGCAACATTTTTTTTAAAAAAACTTAATGGAACAATCTAAAACCCTGATTTAGAAATCAAAATTCAATTTTTAACGTTTGTGTACTTGGCGAGATTGACGTGAAAAGGGGCTTTTTGGTGTTGGAAACTTGAATTTCGGTTCTTTCTCCAGAATCAATGACGCTCAAATTGATAACACCCTCGGTAATTTTGCTCAACGCAGCCATGTTCAATTGACTCGCGAAAAAAGCTAACCCTAACTAATTTTACGCTTTGGGAAAAACAGGAATGGTTATAGTGATCCCTAATAATTAAAGATTGAAAAACAAAGAAATGAAGTTGGAAAAAGAAAAGTGAGAGAGAGAAAAATGCGAGTGAGGACGAGCAGCGAAGGGGAGTCACGGGGCGAAGGTGGCTGTGGCGGCTTTGCTCGCTGAGTTCGTCTTAGGTTGAAGGTGTTGAAGATAGAGGCATGGCAGGTTGAAGATGGGGCTAATTGAGGTTGAAAATGTTGAAGATGGAGGCATGATAATAGAATGAATGAATGAATGAATGAATGAATGAATGAGTGTTTAAGGGTTATAATTGAGTGAAAACTAACGGCGTTAGGTTTTCCATCCTCATTAAGGGCATTTGGGCTATTTCTCTGATGTCAGGGGTATATGAGGCGTTTCTAAAACACGGGGTATATGGGTTATTAGGCTTAAAGTCAGGGGTATATAGGGAAAAATCCTATAATTATAAAATTAAAATAATGAAATTCAAAATCAAATAAAATTCGTATGTGAAAATTAATGTGTAGTTATAAAATATTATTTATGTAGATAATTACTAAGCATACAATAACAAAAATCTTTAACAAATAGTGACAAAATCAATTATGGAAATGTAATATAGTAATCTTTTACACAAACTTTTGAATGTGGCCTGCCAATTTAACAATATGGTGTGGCTTGTAATGAGGAACCCATTAAGACAAAGTAACGGAGTCCATAAACACCAAATAACGGAGCCCAAAACTGCTAAAGTGATGTCGTTTTGTTATGTTGGATCATTTTCGTACATTATTCAGAATTTGAACAACATCATTTGCTCTTTTCAATTTTCTAGCAGTTTCTCTCTCTTGTTGTTGCTCATTTCTTTCTCTTTGTTGCATTTTGTTGCTCGCTTTTGTTGATGATTTTCATTTCTTCTTCTTCAATTGTGAATTCTTTCAATTCTACTCTGTCATTTGCGTTGCTTTTGCTCAAAACTTCCATTTTCTTTGTTTAAATCAATTGTACATTTTCTCATTTTTCTGTTTCTACTGTTGCTGTGTTGTCTTTGTGAAGTGTTGTTGAGGCTGACACCGACGCCGAGCCGACTTCCCTTCTTCTTTCTCTTTCTCGGCCACGTTTCGTCGGCGCGCACCGCCCATACCAGCGGCAGCGCGGCGTCGTTGCGTTTCTATTGCAGTTGTGGTTGTTGCGTTGCGGTTGTGTGTTGCGTTGTGAATTCAAAGGCATAGCCGCAAGTGCGTCGATCTATTTCTGATTTAGTGGCGTCGATCTGTTTCTTGATTTAGTTGGCAGTGGCGTCGGTGAGTGTGGTGGATTTTGTTGGTGGTCGGTTGACAGTGGTGGTTGGATGTGTAATTGTGCGTTTCGATTGCCAGTTGTGCAGTGGTTGTTCGTGTGCGTTGTGTGTTGTGAAATGCAAAGCGCAATGGCGAGGTCTTGATTTGGTTTGGCGTCGATTTTGGGTTGGCTGGGGCGTCGGTGACTCGTTGAGTGTGTGTAATAGTGGTGGTGGTCGGTGGTTGGTTGTTGTGTTCTTTAGTTCACGTTTTTTTTTTTGTGAAGGATGGTGCTAATTCTTTTTGTTTTATGAGATAAATTATTATCTCCTAAATGGTTATTATTCATAAAAAGTAGTCGTATAAATCGTAAAAGTGTTCTTCTAATCGTAAAGTAGTTTTTTTCTTCAAAAAAAAAGTTTTGATATTTCATAAAAGTAGTTCATATATTTCATAAAAGTAGTTCATATAATTTGGAAAAGTAGTTATATAATTTGGAAAGTACTTCTTATAATTCAGAAAAGTAATGGTGATATTTCATAAAAGTAGTTCATATAATTCGTAAAATTAAAGTACTTATAATTGAGAAATTTTGTTGTTGATTATTTAATTTTTTAAAAAAAATAATTAATATTTGAGATAAGTAATTCATTTTTTCTGAAAAGTAATTGTTTGGGTGTTTTCTTGTTGAGTGTTTTGTTGTTGTATATGTTTAAATTTTGACAATAGCAATTCATTTTTTGGAAAAGTAATTCATCACTTCCTTGTTTTATGACATTAATTATCTCCCTAAATGTCTTATTATTCATAAAAAGTAGTTCGTATAATTCGTAAAAGTAGTTCGTATAATTCGTAAAAGTTAGTTCTTATAATTTGTAAAGATTCTTATAATTAGAAAGTAATTATATTATTATAAAAGTAGTTCATATAATTCGTAAAGTAGTTCTTATTATTTCAGAAAAGTAATTGTGATTTTCTATGTAAAGTAATTCTATGTTTTTCGTTTGCTGGCATGTGTTTTTTTAAAGTCTTGTTGTCATGAATTTACTATTTATAAGTCATGTGACACTCATTATCATTTGCCAACCTATTTTTATTTTCAATTTCCCTCTCTAAAATTTTCTCTCTGCTTTCTCTCTCTAAAATTTTCTCTCTATTTCTCTCTCTTCTTCTTTCTCTGCTTCTCCTTCTCTCTGCTTCTTTCTTTGCTTCTCTCTCGTTTCTCGTTTTCCTTTATTTTCTCTCTTGTTTTTCTCTTGTTTTGTTTTCACTTGTTTTTTTCGTTGTGATTTATAGTAGATCTAGTTCAAGAGTTTTAGTTTTCTTCGTTTGTTTTTTTGTTCAAAAGTAATTTCATCTACAAGAATGAAGATATTCTGAATTTCTTTCTGTTTTGTTTTGAAATTTTAAACTTATAGATCTGAAAAAGTATCAGAATGCTTTACATGCAAAAAAGTTTTCTAGACTGGAATCACTATTCATGCAAGTAGATTCAGCTGGAAATGCTTTGTTATGAATATTTTAAGGTATGTTATAAAAGTAGTTCATATAATTTAGAACAGTAGTTCATATTATTCATAAAAGTAGTTCGTATAATTCATAAAGTAGTGCTTTATAATTCGTAAAAGTAGTTCTATAACTCAGAAAAGTAATTACAATATTTCATAAAAGTAGTTCATATATTAATAAAAGTCGTTCATATATTTCATAAAAGTAGTTCACATAATTCGTAAATAGTTTCTTATATTTCAGAAAGTAATTGTGATATTTCATGAAAGTAGTCATAATATTTTATAAAAAGTAGTTCATATAATTCGTAAAAGTACTTCTTATAATCATAATAGTAATGGTGATATTTCATAAAAGTAGTTCATATAATTCGTAAAAAAATTCATATACTTGTAAATGTACTTCTCTCTGCTTCTCTTTGTTTTTCTTCTTGTTTTAGTTTTTCACTTGTTTTTTCTATGTGATTTGTAGTAGATCTGAGTTCAATAGTTCAATTTTCTTCTTTTGTGTTTTTGTTCAAAAGTAATTCAACAAGATGAAGATATTCTGAATTTTTAAATTTTGAATTTTGTTCTGTTTTGTTTTGATATTTGAAACTTATAGATCTGAAGAAAGATATCAGAATGCTTTACATGTAAAAAAAAAAATTCTGACTGGAATCACTATTCGTGCAAGGAGATTCAGTTGGAAATGCTTTGTTGTGAAGATTTTAAGGTATGTCATAAAAGTAGTTTATATAATTAAAAACATTAGTTCGTCTGATTCATAAAAGTAGTTCGTATAATTTGTAAAAGTAGTTCTTATATTTCATAAAAGTAGTTCATATAATTCGTAAAAGTAGTTCTTATATTTCAGAAAAGTAATTGTGATATTTCATAAAAGTAGTTCATCTAATTCAATTCGTAAAAGTACTTCTTATAATTCAGAAAAGTAATGGTGATATTTCATAAAAATAGTTCATATAATTCGTAAAAAAATCATATAATTCGTAAAAGTACTTCTTATAAGTCAGAAAAGTAATTTTGATATTTCATAAAAGTAGTTCATATATTTTTTTTTGGTGCAGAAAGTAGCTCATATATTTTCATAATTTGTGAGTTGCAAATGTTGCATCGAATCTTCAATGTTTTCAACTTCCATTTGTCTGTTTGATGAATTTGAAGAATTTTGTCTTTCATTTGATTGTTTTTTCATTTTTTTTATTAAATTTTCGCTATAGATATTGCTTGAGAGAAAGGCGGGAAAGATTGCAGAAGGAGAGAAGCAGAAAGTTGCAGAAGGAGAAGAATCAGAAGGTTTCAGAACGAGAGAGAAGCACAGATTGCAAAAGTAGATTAATGGCAGTTGGTTGCTTTTTTTGGGATTAGCATTAGGTTTTAATGTGGCCTGTTATAGTGTTAATTAAGTTGTAATAGTTAGTTGTTAGGCTGTACGGACATAACGGAGTTCATTATGTCTTGTTGCCAGCCACACAGAATAATAGGTGTGGCTGATTACACACAAAACGAGCTGAATCTTTTATAACTTTGTTTTTGCTTCAAGTTCTGACATTTGGCGTCCTCCTATTGGTTTAAATAAATAAAACAAAAAAGATCTTACATAATTATTAAATCAAAAAACAAAATAAAACATAGAGAAAAGCTCTCACATAATTTTACAAATAAATAGCAAAAAAAAAGAAAAGAAAACACAGAAAAAGTCTCTCAGATAATTGTATAAATAAAAAAACAAAAAAATAAAGGTTAAAATCCAACAGGTACTTACGTTTTAAAAAAAAAAACCTAAATAGTACATTTAAACAGTGCAATTACTATTTACATTGACAACAAATTCTTGTTAAAAACGGTATGTTTCTTCCATTTTCGCATGCTTCATGTTGCCTTTGTTTGTATTATAACAAATTATACTCTTATTGTAACAATAAAATTTTTCAATTTCATAGGAAATTGTTAAATTGTATGTTCGTCGCATTGTTCTACATTTGATAAGAAAGAAAATTTGTGTTAAGCACCATTGTTTAACTTTACTTGGAATTGCAATTTGAATGTTATACTTTTTTATCAAGTTTTCATTGCAATTAATAAGTGAGAAAATATTGAAGTCTGTTCAATTTTTATGAAGATTAGTCTTTTTATGGTAGTGATTGTGATACGGTTGTTGATACATTGTTGTTTAGTGGAACAATATAGTAATATGTGGGTTAAATGTGGAATTTTTAATCAATATTTATTTTAATGATGCATCAAATATCTACTCTTAATTCGTACTCTTCTGGCAACTTTTAATTTTTTTGTATTTTATCATCATGGATCTAAMAGTKTTGTTGTTATGCTTATTGCAGAGAAAGTTTCTTCTAGGAGGTGGCAGCGAGTCTACTACACACAGACGCAATTTACAGTATGTGTTATGCCTTAAGTTAAAAGTAGNGCAGCCATTGTTCAATTGACTCGCGAAAAAAGCTAACCCTAACCCTAATTTTACGCTTTTGGGGAAAAACAGGAATGGTTATATGATCCCTAATAATTTAAAGATTGAAAAACAAAGAAATGAAGTTGGAAAAAGAAAAAGTGAGAGAGAGAAAAATGGCGAGTGAGGACGAGCAGCGAAGGGGAGTCACGGGGCGAAGGTGGCTGTGGCGGCTTTGCTTCGCCTGAGTTCGTTCTTGGTTGAAGGTGTTGAAGATAGAGGCATGGCAGGTTGAAGATGGGGCTAATTGAGGGTTGAAAATGTTGAAGATGGAGGCATGATAATGAATGAATGAATGAATGAATGAATGAATGAATGAGTGTTTAAGGGTTATAATTGAGTGAAAACTAACGGCGTTAGGTTTTCCATCCTCATTAAGGGCATTTGGGCTATTTTCTCTGATGTCAGGGGTATATGAGGCGTTTCTAAAAACACGGGGGTATATGGGTTATTAGGCTTAAAGTCAGGGGTATATAGGGAAAAATCCCTATAATTTATAAAATTAAATTAATGAAATTCCAATAAATCAACTAAATTCGTATGTGAAAATTAATGTGTAGTTATAAAATAATTATTTATGTAGATAATTACTAAGCATACAATAAACAAAAATCTTTAACAAATAGTGACAAAATCAATTATGGAAATGTATATAGTAATCTTTTACACAAACTTTTGAATGTGGCCTGCCACAATTTAACAATATGGTGTGGCCTTGTAAATGAGGAAGCCCATTAAGACAAAGTAACGGAGTCCATAAACACCAAATAACGGAGCCCAAAACTGCTAAAGATGATGTCGTTTTGTTATGTTGGATCATTTCGTACATTATTCAGAATTTGAAACATCATTTGCTCTTTTCAATTTTCTAGCAGTTTCTCTCTCTTGTTGTTGCTCATTTCTTTTCTCTTTGTTGCATTTTGTTGCTCGCTTTTGTTGATGATTTTCATTTCTTCTTCTTCAATTGTGAAATTCTTTCAATTCTACTCTGTCATTTGCGTTGCTTTTGCTCAAAACTTCCATTTTCTTTGTTTAAATCAATTGTACATTTTCTCATTTTCTGTTTCTACTGTTGCTGTGTTGTTCTTGCTGAAGTGTTGTTGAGGCTGACACCGACGCCGACGCCGACTTCCCTTCTTCTTTCTCTTTCCTCGGCCACGTTATCGTCGGCGCGCCACCACCATACCAGCGGCAGCGGCGGCGTCGTTGCGTTTCTATTGCAGTTGTGGTTGTTGCGTTGCGGTTGTGTTGTTGCGTTGTGAAATTCAAAGGCATAGCGCAGTGGCGTCGATCTATTTCTGATTTAGTGCGTCGATCTGTTTCTGATTTAGTTGGCAGTGGCGTCGGTGAGTGTGGTGGATTTTGTTGGTGGTCGGTTGACAGTGGTGGTTGGATTGTGTAATTGTTGCGTTTCGATTGCAGTTGTGCAGTGGTTGTTCGTTGCGTTGTGTGTTGTGAAATGCAAAGGCAATGGCGAGGTTTCTGATTTGGTTGGCGTCGATTTTGGGTTGGCTGGGGCGTCGGTGACTCGTTGAGTGTGGTGGATAGTGGTGGTGGTCGGTGGTTGGTTGTTGTGGTTCTTAGTTCACGTTTTTTTTTTTGTGAAGGATGGTGCTTAATTCACTTCCTTTGTTTTATGAGATAAATTATTATCTCCCTAAATGTGTTATTATTCATAAAAAGTAGTTCGTATAAATCGTAAAAGTAGTTCTTCTAATTCGTAAAAGTAGTTTTGCATTTTTCAAAAAAAAGTAATTTTGATATTTCATAAAAGTAGTTCATATATTTCATAAAAGTAGTTCATATAATTTGGAAAAGTAGTTTATATATTTGAAAAGTACTTCTTATAATTCAGAAAAGTAATGGTGATATTTCATAAAAGTAGTTCATATAATTCGTAAAATTAAAGTACTTATAATTGAGAAATTTTGTTGTTGATTATTTAATTTTTTAAAAAAAGTAATTAAATATTGAGAATAAGTAATTCATTTTTTCCTGAAAAGTAATTGTTTGTGCAGTGTTTTCTTTGTTGAGTGTTTTTTGTTGTATATGTTTAAATTTTTGACAATAAGCAATTCATTTTTTGGAAAAGAATTCATCACTTCCTTTGTTTTATGACATTAATTATCTCCCTAAATGTCTTATTATTCATAAAAAGTAGTTCGTATAATTCGTAAAGTAGTTCGTATAATTCGTAAAAGTAGTTCTTATAATTTGTAAAAGTACTTCTTATAATTCAGAAAAGTAATTATATTATTTCATAAAAGTAGTTCATATAATTCGTAAAGTAGTTCTTATATTTCAGAAAAGTAATTGTTGATTTTCTATTGTAAAGTAATTCTATGTATTTCGTTTGCTGGCATGTGTTTTTTTAAAGTCATGTTTTGTCATGAATTTACTATTTATAAGTTCATGTGACATCTCATTATCATTTGCCAACCTATTTTGTATTTCAATTTCCTCTCTAAAATTTTCTCTCTGCTTTCTCTCTCTAAAATTTCTTCTCTATTTCTCTCTCTTCTTCTTTCTCTGCTTCTCCCTTCTTCTCTCTGCTTCTTTTCTTTGCTTCTCTCTCGTTTCTCGTTTTCCTTTATATTTCTCTCTTGTTTTCTTCTTGTTTTGTTTTCACTTGTTTTTTCGTTGTGATTTATAGTAGATCTGAGTTCAGAGTTTAGTTTCTTCGTTTGTTTTTTGTTCAAAAGTAATTTCATCTACAAGATGAAGATATTCTGATTTCTTTCTGTTTTGTTTGAAATTTTAAACTTATAGATCTGAAGAAAGATATCAGAATGCTTTACATGCAAAAAAAGTTTCTAACTGGAATCACTATTCATGGCAAGTAGATGCTGGAAATACTTTGTTATGAATTTTTAAGGGTATTTATAAAGTAGTTCATATAATTTAGAACAGTAGTTTATATTATTCATAAAAGTAGTTCGTTATAATTCATAAAGTAGTGCTTATAATTCGTAAAAGTAGTTCTTATAACTCAGAAAGTAATTACAATATTCATAAAAGTAGTTCATATATTACATAAAAGTCGTTCATATATTTCATAAAAGTAGTTCACATATCGTAAAAGTAGTTCTTATATTTCAGAAAGTAATTGTGATATTTCATGAAAGTAGTTCATATATTTTATAAAAAGTAGTTCATAAATTCGTAAAAGTACTTCTTATAATTCATAATAGTAATGGTGATATTTCATAAAAGTAGTTCATATAATTCGTAAAAAAATTCATATACTTGTAAATGTACTTCTCTTCTCTGCTTCTCTCTTGTTTTTCTTCTTGTTTGTTTTCACTTGTTTTTTCTATGTGATTTGTAGCAGATCTGAGTTCCAATTTTCTTCTTTTGTTTTTTTGTTCAAAAGTAATTCAACAAGAATGAAAATATTCCGAATTTTTAAATTTTGAATTTCGTTCTGTTTGTTTTGAAATTTGGAAACTTATAGACTGAAGAAAGATATAGAATGTTACATGAAAAAAAAATCTGACTAGAATACTATTTCGTGGCAAGGAGATTCAGTTGAAATGCTTTGTTGTGAAGATTTTAAGGTATGTCATAAAAGTAGTTCATATAATTTCAGAACAGTAGTTCGTATGATTCATAAAAGTAGTCGTTATAATTTGTAAAAGTAGTTCTTATAATTCGTAAAAGTAGTTTTTATATTCGTAAAAGTAGTTCTTATAATTCAGAAAAGTAATGATAATATTTCATAAAAGTAGTTCATATATTTCATAAAAGTAGTTCATATATATTCGTAAAAGTAGTTCTTATATTTCAGAAAAGTAATTGTGATATTCATAAAAGTAGTTCATATAATTTTATAAAGTAGTTCATCTAATTCGTAAAAGTACTTCTTTTTTATTCAGAAAAGTAATGGTGATATCATAAAATAGTTTATAATTTGGTAAAGAAATCAATATTCGTAAAGTACTTTTTATAAGTCAGAAAAGTAATTGATATTTCATAAAAGTAGTTCATATATTTTTTTTGGTGCGAAAGTAGTTCATATATTTTCATAAAAGTAGTTCATATATTTTCATAATTTGTGAGTTGCAAATGTTGCATCGAATCTTCAATGTTTTCACTTCCATTGGTCTGTTTGAAGAATTTGCTGAATTTTGGTCTTTCATTTGATTGTTTTTTTATTTTTTTTTTAAACTTTCTCTATGATATTGCTGAGAGAAAGGCTGGAAGATTGAGAAGGGAGAAGCAGAAAGTTATAGAAGGAGAGAGAATTAGAAGGTTTCAGAACGAGAGAGAAGCAAGATTGCAGAAGTAAATAAATGGTTGTTGCTGCTGTTTTTTTGGGATTAGCGTTATGTTTAATGTGGCCTGTTATAGTGTTAATTAAGTTGTAATAGTTAGTTTGTTAGGCTGTACGGACATAACGGAGTCCGTTATGTCTTGTTGCAACACAGAATAATAGTTATGGCTGGTTACACACAAACGAGCTGAATCATTTATAACATTGTTTTTGCTTCAAGTTCTGACATTTGGCGTCCTCCTATTGGTTTAAATAATAAATAAAACAAAAAAAGATCTCACATAATTATTTTAATAAAAAAAAACACAGAAAAAAAAGCTCTCACATAATTTACAATAAATAGCAAAAAAAAGAAAAGAAACACAGAAAAAGTCTCTCAGATAATTGTATAAATAAAAACAAAAAAATAAAGTTAAAATCCAACAGGTACTTACGTTTTTAAAAAACCTAAATAGTACATTTAAACAGTGCAATTACTATTTACATTGACAACAAATTCTTGTAAAACAGTATGTTTCTTCCATTTTCGCATGCTTCATGTTGCTTTGTTTGTATTATAACAAATTATACTCTTATTGTAACAATAAAATTCTCAACTTCATAGGAAATTGTTAAATTGTATGTTCGTCGCATTGTTCTACATTTGATAAGAAGAAAATTTGTGGTAAAGCACCATTGTTTAACTTTAGTTGGAATTGCAATTTGAATGTTATACTTTTTTACAAGTTTTCATTGCAATTAATAAGTAGAAAATATTGAAGTCTGTTCAATTTTTATGAAGATTAGTCTTTTTATGGTAGTGATTGTGAACGGTTGTTGATACATTGTTGTTTTAAGTGGAACAATATAGTAATATGTGGGTTAAATCGTGGAATTTTAATCAATATTTATTTAATGATGCCATCAAAACTTACTTTATTCCGTCTCTCTTGCAACTTTTTTTTTTTTATTTATCACATGGATCTAGAAAGTTTGTGTTATGGCTTTATGCAGAAAGTTTCTCTAGGGTGGCAGGAGTTCTACTAAGCACAGACGCAATTTACTAGGTATTGTGTTTATGCCTTAGTTAAAAGTGAGTGTGAATTTTTGGGCCGATATTTAAATTGTATTAGTATTGTTTGGGTATTTAGTGGATATGTTTTTATATTGGTATGTAATGGTTTATTGATATGCAAAATATACACACAACAACAGGAACATCGCTATAAAAAGGCCCCGATCTATTAAATATACTCTCCTTCATCACGAAATTCTCACAATTTTTGATATAACAAAACTTAATTGCTAAAATAACGATAAAGTATGTTTAGGTGTAAAGTAAGAGAGAGAATGGTAATTGATAGATGAATATTGGAGGGAAAGAAATATGGTGCATGAGAAAAACATATAACGACACTTTGCTTTTGGCCCTTTGCTGAATTACAAGAAGTGATTTTGCATTTAGGTAAATTTTTGCGTTGCAAAATAAAATTTCCCACCCAAAAATTCATTCAAATATTTAAGCCATACACAACCTTCCTACCACTATAAATACCATTACATCAACCAAATCTTAAATTCTTCAACATTCCTAACATTTACAACATTCAAGACAACCAAAAGCATCATCCTTTCCTTTAATTTTTTCAGTTCTGCACAAAAATACACATTACCAYTCYTAACTTAACGCTATTTACCCCTWATTTAACTCCCAAAAAAGTAGCCACCTAAGTGCGTGTCATATCCTATTTTCTWCAAACTGGACGACTACGATGAAGGGTTCTTCTCTGTTGACCAGTTGCTGCTCGAACAGGGGTTGGTAACATCATCTACATCTCAGCAATGGCAGAGTCAGTTTCAAGTTGGCAATGGCAAAGTCTTAACACGGAAACAGAAAGATAACATACTCTGTACATTGTATGAAATGCAAGTAGGGGCTAAGGTGTCATTGAATTTTGGGCTTTAACAAAGATTGCAAATCAGTTTGGTGTACACAAATCAACAATTGGCTAATTGTGGGAAACAACCAAGCATGCAATATTAAGAGGTGAAATGCTGGATGTCAAAAAAAAAAAAGAAAGGAAGAGCAAGCAGACCAAATAGGTATGATAACTCAAAGGAATGGCTAGCCTCATTTCCTTTGAATCTAAGAGGTACTGTTAGGAGCTATGCTCATGMACTCAATGTGTCACACTCACACATCCACAAACTCATCAAATTTGGGAAGTTAAGGGCTGACACATCTCCAAATCATCCAAACGTTTCTGATGTGAACAAGATTCAAAGAATGAAGTGGGTTTTGACACATATTAAACCTRCTTATGGTGGAYAACAACCAAAATTTGTTRACATGCAAAGAACCGTTCATATAGATGAGAATTGGTTTTACTTCAACCATGGTACTAGAAGGTACTACATGCTTCCAAAAGAGGCAGAACCATATAGAAGAACAAAGAACACAATCTTTTCAGTAAAAAACATGTTTATGGGTGTTACTTGTAGGCTAGTATATGATGGTGAAGGGAAGTGTTTGTTTGATGGAAAGTTGGGACTTTTCCCATTTGTGTACCAAGATAAGGAAAAGAAACACAACAAAAACAAGTTTGTCGGGACTTTAGAGACAAAGGTATGCACTCATGTTAATCAAGGTGTGACAGAACATTCCCCAAGGATATAGATGATCTCATAGTTAAGGTCAACGAAGCATATGATAATTTTAATCTAGACTCAATGAGATATGCATGGATAACCCTTCAGTATTGTATGATTAAGGCGTTGAAGGACAAGGGAGGGAACAACTACAAGATTCCACACATCAACAAAAAGAGGCTGGACAGACTTGGGATACTGCCAGAACAACTAGAAGTAGATGAGGAAATCATTGAAGAGGTAGTTCAATATCGAAACAACATAGAGTCTGAAAAATGCAGTTCATCATGAAGACGTGTTTGAGGATGATGAAATTGAGATTTAAACAGTTCAATTGTAATGAAAGTAAGCAGCCATTTTGGGCAGTGGTGTACTTACTTCAGGTTAGTTGTCGTTGACTCCAGGATAGTCATGTTAAGTATGGGTCTAGGTGTAGGAAATTCATTTTGGGTATGGGTCTAGGTATTTCTAAGTAAGATTCCACTTTAGAATGGATGTGTAGAAGTAGTTATTTTATCTGAGTGTAAGGTTCAATCTAAAGAAAAGAGAAGGAATCAACTTTAATTTTGGAAAATGGAGTGGTTCATTATAACCCATCGGGTAGAGTCATTCTTAAAAAATTCACACTAACCTGCCCATTACAA
>SNQN01003349.1:9198-32912 GCA_008642245.1 Bassia scoparia | reverse complement strand
TGTCTATTCAGCTGGAATTGAGGTAAACTTCTAATGTCACATTCATTGCACGCTATTATTGCTTCTGTTTGATTCCTCTGTATTTATGCTTTGGTATGCTTAATGTGCCAGGTAATTGGGTTATTGGGCTCAATTGTTTGTAGCCTGCTCTACCTCTTTTGCATTTACGGGGGTTATGGGGTGAACTTACTAGTAGGCTGATTTTCTTTATAGGATGCATGTTACTTTCAGGATTGTCTACCACTATGGTTGTTAATGCATTGATATTGATTGTTTCTGTTGTTGTATTGATTAAGTGAGTGGTACTTGGTCTGATATCAAGGCACTGTGTGTATTCTATAACTATGGATATAGGAGGAATATGCTTACTGCAGTTAGTGTTCTTATGTCATGTGGTATATCCAAAAGCTTCTATGATTAGGCTTTTGTAAAGAATGTGGGTGCTCCAATATGATAAAGTCATTTTCTCTCAAAAGGGACATTTCTGTCAAGTTTTGCATATCGAAACACGAGTGAAGGCTTATGAATATGCAAAAATTTGTTGTTATTGGCAGAAACCCATTTTGCTTAGGCTTGGAATGGAGACGGGTAAATGTCCTAAAATTCTCTATGTACTGTGTGTGTTCAATCTGAGTTACCTCTAAGTTATGGATGTTTGGAATTGCTTCATAGTATAGGACAACCTGAGGGCTGACAAGCCTAGCTAATCGAGATCGGGTGGCTTGCTAATATTTCTGACATAAATTCATGGCTATCTATATATCGTGTTGTGAATGAAGAGTGCCGTTTAAGTGGAGCAAGTGCTAAAATACATTGATTGTCTCCTCACACAATGCACTAATTGTGGAATTTTGGGCATGAAATCTATTGTAAGGAAGAGGAGCATCCAAAGGTTGGCAAGCCTAAGGGTCTGCATGGTGGCATACTAGTCAGCCTGCACAGATGCTCTAAGAAGATTTTCTGCTAGGAATTCTCCAGGATTAGTGAAGTGTAGTGGCCTTTTGAAGATTAATGCATTCCTGTGCTGACGGTTGTGGTTCATGGTGAAGAGGGGTTTCCTATTCGAGAAGGTATGGAGGCTCAGATATAAAGTTGTTAATGCTTTGAGTCTTTAGTGTAGTGAATTGAGTGATTGGAATGAGTGTGTAGCACTGACAGAGTCTCGTCTAAGATCCTACCAATGGATAGATTCAGTCAGAAATGTAGGTTTTAGACTCAAAAGCAGAAGAGGTGTTTGAGAATTATACAAGAATACAATAGCGATAGGTGTGTTGGAGGAGGTGAGCTAAGATAAGTAAGAATTTGATCTAGTTCTCAGATATGTTCCACGTGGTTGTAATTGTACATTTTCTTTCACAAGGTGGGAGAATAGGTTGCTGGTTGGATTCCTTGTTTATGTCCGTCCTAAAAGATAACTGATCACTTATTCCTTTTGAAATCATATAAAAGCATTTCTTGAGGACTTGTTTGCTTCAACAGTTCTCTATGAAGTTTTGAGGATTCTGAAGGCAGCTGCAAGTCTTCACACTCCCTGGGGGAATGTGGATTTAATAGTCCATCTCACTTGAGATGGATTGGGTGACAGTGGTTGCCATGCGAGATAGAGGATTTCAGGAGTGTAGTATATGTAGTGGGACATCCCAACAAGTTCTACTTATACTTGGAATAAAAACAGTTGGGGCAGGCAGGTTCTCAGTAGTTGAAAGTGCTTAGTAAGTGGCTTGCGCGATTTATTTCCAATTCTTTTGTGCATTTTCACCCTGAAGGTTTATTTGAACACTCGTGCGTGTTTATCTTTTGTAATACTGTGCATAAGAGGAGAACTCTCTTAAAATCTATAGATATGTGGTGTTGTCTCTACAGAGGTCCTTGGGCATAGTGCAAAAGGGTTGTGAGATGTAGTTGTCTGGGTTCTCGGTAAGGGTATTTCAAACTCAAAATTTAAAGATTATTGAAGACTTCTGATGGCTAATATTTCAATACATTGAGAAGTACTATAAGCAAAGCTCAACTGGAAGACTTGTCAGAGGAGCTTGCAAAATCCCAGGATCCAATATGATAGCGTAAGCTTTGATAGGTTGTAAGGCAATTATTTCATTTTGCTCAAAAAGAACTAATGAATTGGCTAAAAGTGGGGATTAAGAAACAGTTTTTACCAGTTTAAGATAATCAACACACAGCTAAGATTCTATCCCATTAAGTTATTATGTGTGAAAGAGGAACATTGGGAATGTGCACAATCTTTGGGACAACATTGTTTGATGGCTGTTATTCAGACATATTGATTGATCGGTAATCCGATTATGAGGTCTTAGCTTTTTCTAGGAAAGAGCGATTACTAGATAGACTGCCTGGAATATGTTATCCTAAGTTGCGAATGGCAATATTCTGTTTGTCAATTGTTCTAGGACAAGAGTAGTTGCCATGATATTGCCATCTTTGGATCTAATCCTAGGCTGTCGAAACTGGCTTTTCAATTGCAGTCACATTAAATGAATTTAAAAGCATTTGTGCTAGTGATGAGTTGTTATGTTATTCAATAAATTCTTTTATACTATGGCAAATTGCAAATTATTTACAGACTTAGTATTATATGCAATCCACCCTGCATATTGATTTACAAAAGTGACTCAAGAAGCTAGATCATATGCCTCGCTCAGTCGAATGCTAATGCACGTCACCATTTCATCATTAAGTCATTTGTGCTAGTTAGGTATGTGTTTCCTCCCAAGTTTTTTCATCGTGAGATCTTTATAGGCTAGGTGGCATTGGGTCCATTGTGTTTATGTATTAGATTCATGCTTAAGTTGCTTATGAAAGATAGGTAGCAAGGGGTATCCATGTCCTCTGTATTGTTTTGAATTGCATCTAGGAGTTATGACTGTTAGAATTGGCTTTCTATGTAGAAAGAGCTATGTCTTCATCAGTTGTTTCGTGATTTGTCTTCAGTCTTGTATAGGCTCATGTTTAAGAGGTTATGCAGGGGACATGCCCTTTCTTCGTTTTGCCATCTACTAGACTCTGAGATGTACAAAGGTTAGCAAATCACTCAAACTCCCATTTGGCTTTTGCTGATGACCTCTATGGTTGTTTATTAGGGATGTTTCCTTCATTATGTTGAATTTAAGGCTTTAGCTAATTGCTTGACACTTCTGTGCTTAGTGCATATTCAGGCAAATCGCTTGTATACGTTAAATATGGATGCTGAGTGAAGGGAAACTTGGATTTGTCCCATTTTTGCTGAGTTCTTTCATTCCAATATTAGGTGTAGGATTAATCATGGAAATATCTGACTGATGCTATTGTCAATTCTTGCTGATAAAATGGTGTCGCAATATAGACTGGGGGACTAGCCTTTCATTATCAGGAAGCCCAATTGTTCAGATTTTTAATGAGCAATACATATGGCAGTTATTTTGTATCTTGCATAATCTGTCGGATGGGTTATTCGGATTTTGCATGGAATTACTTTGAGTGGACAGCTATTACCTAAACATGCCCCCCTGTTGTGCAGTGTGGATTGTTGCAGAGGAACTCATGTGCCGGGTTTAGAAGTTATTTGTGGAACAACCTCGTAGGCAAATAGTGGAATTTAGTTCCAAGTTGTAGTTCTTTGGGTACTTGGTGATTGCAATTGTTGTGAAGCAAAGTTGAAGACTATTATGTACATTTCTAGTTGACTTGGAGAACAATCTGTAAGATTCGAAGACATTTCCAAATGCTTAGTTGTAATATTGGCCCTGACAAGGAGGCTTACACAACAGCAGGATACCATGCTCCACACCTCATAATGTTCTGATGGTGGGTGTGGAACAGGTTCATGTGCCTAATGGAATTTTATTAGTTGGGCTTATCATGGCGTTACATAGCGGTACTGATGGAAGGATTGGGGAATAGTTTCCCTATTTGTCTCTTTGCAGCAGATCCAACATATCTTTAGCACATTTGTTTTTTCTTGTATTACAACTGTAATTGAACTTGCTACACAAAATAAGGCAGGATCTTTATCTATCAAGATTTTCCTGGATGAACGTTAAAGGCTCAAGTCTTAGAGAGTTTTCGAGTATGAAGCCTATCTGTGGTCTGGCGCAGAAATCTGCTGTTTGATCATCACGTAGCTCCTGAAAAGTTGGTTGTAGGATTTGTCACATGCAAGTGACAACAATGTATGCACGCAAACTAGTTTGAGTGTTTGTTTAGGTGATGATAGATGTGTTCTAGGACCTACTAGAAGGTGCTAAAGGAGCAAATATAGTACTCAGCCTTCATGTGTATATTTTTGTTGCTCTGTTGGTTTGTATAAACTCTTACTACTCTTTAATGACAATCTTGTATGCTTTTCTCAAAAAAAAAAAAAGTGCTTGAATTCACTTATTGCAAAAATAGCACACACTCTCCTATAACCTAAAATTTCCATGCAGATATTGGTGACGTATATCTGACATGCTCATTAAGAGTTGTTATTGGAGGTAAATTTCTTAACTCATCAGCAATCCAGATAATTTGCTATTTAACCCTTAGCTAGTTTACTGTATCAACCTATGGTTCTAGCTTATCTACTCATGTCTCTCAATGTGTATAATACAATTGTCAAGGCACATGCTTTCAACCTCATCTCAACTATATTAAGGCATCCAATGATTTTGAATGAGTCTTGTCCAATATCAGATAATTACTGATTATTGTGATTATTACTTGGGACATTTACCTATGTCATGAAGAAGAAAAAACTACAATTCCGATCATCCTCTAAAGATAGAATATATAGAGCCATGCAGTGTCAAACACTGGTTATAAGATTTAGAAGGTTCAAAGTACAATTTAAAGCAGTGCAGTTTTCTGGTAACCAGTCGCATACCATTGGGAAGAACGATTTCAAAAAACGAAAAACACATTGAGCTTGATTGCTTTCTTGAAGAAAAGGTTTGGCAAGAAATTCGAGTTGTTCTTATAATATCTATCCTAGGCACATCTGATGATTTTAACAAAGTTCCTTCTCCACATCATAACTTTCTTTTCACTAGGGTATTTGGCCCCTCTACTTGAGAAGGGGAGGACGAGTACCTCTCTCTGTCCTTGACTCACACGAGCCACCTTGATGCATTACTGCTGAGCTGATGATGTGCCCTCACATTATGAGTTGGCTTCTCACATATATCAATCTAGTCAGTATACCTTTGTATACTTAAATATAGTGAATACCTTATTAGACAGAATATATAGATAGATCTCTCTGTTATCATTCGTCTAGAATTTTCAGAGTTTTGCAAGTACACTATCTAATTTACTCCACTTTTAAAATATGCGACCTTTCTCGTTTATTTTTTTTTGCTCAGTTTCACACTAAGTCATAACAATCTAGCGATGATATTATTGCTTCTCATTCTTAAATTCGACAATGTCAGATTGTTGCCATATTACTTCCAATACGACTACATACTTTCACTTATACATGACAACCCACTAACGATGCGAAACCACTTAATAATTCATCTTAACTAGTTTGTTAAAACCACTAAATAACCACCAAGGCATAAAGTTGCTGCATAACAGCAACGTTTCGCACCGCCTTTCATGATCAAATGCCATAAAGATTGCAATAACTTATTGCGTATAAAATAACAAAAGACACAAATAAGTTTAATACATTGTATTGCTAGTTATTTATTATTCATTTAATCCATCATCCGATATAGCCGATGCTAGTTTCACCTGCACGTTCGTCACTCACCAAAACAACACATCTCATTCTAAGATTGATGAGTTACTATAACACTCAGAAAGCTTGTCTCCTTATTCATTGTGATCATTTTCAATATCTATTCATTACTACACGGACTACGCGGCTGAAAGTCATAGCCATCACTAGACACAAGGTGACAGTCATAATCATTAAATTAGAACACTGCAGACATGTTCAATCAGCACAGTGATTGCCACACTATCATCCCTTCGACTCGTCGACCACAAGCACTCCATGATTCATGACCATTATTTCCTACCACCATCATCTCACCTCTCATCAACTACATCATACCCTATTATTGACCACAGCACACATGCAGACCCTAATGCAGAAATATCGACGCCACCCTATGCTTTGAATTTCACACGACACCCACCCAACAACAACACAACCATAAAACCACGACGCCGCCGCGCTGGTAGGTGGTGGCCCCTAACGTGGCCAGAAAAAGAATCGCGTCCGCGCGATAGACATCCGATAAGGCTCGCGCATTACAGCATGAACCTTTGGATACTCTCCCGAAAATGATCAAGATCATGAGCATCGCATAAGTTGAGTGAACTCATGCTTAGCCAGTTATGTGATACAGTGCAAAAAATGACGCATAGCATATTGTGAGCCATTGATTTGCTTAGCCAAGAATGTATGAACTTTCTGTGCAGAGTATTTGCACTTCAAACCTGACATGTTACCAGTTCTCTTAACAACGATGACCCCAGGTATACTGTAGAATCTAAGACATGCGTCGCCCTACCGACTGAAGTATATGAATCCCATCCCCACGATGCGGCATCTCAATTGCTTACTCCTTATAGGAAATGACAATAGAACAACCATATTGCTCGCAAGACCTCCGATGCGCAAGCAAAGTATGCAAAAGCAACTACCAAATGTTAAATGTAAACAATTTCTAATGTCACCTTCAATTGGGTATGATAGGTACGAATGATACCCAACAACCTAACACTAAGCTCTTTAACTTTCACGGTTACTGTGGTCTTCTGCGTCGAAATATGTCTGGATGTTCTATCTATCTGTCGATTTTGAATTTGTTCTATTCCAATGTTTCGTTACTCTAATGAAAGATCTGACGACCCGCATTATTGTTGTTTAATCATTTTATTGAGTAGAGATGTCTACGTTTTTACGTCGCGTTGTGGTGACGTTTTACATTCACATGTACTCTTATGTGATGATGTTCTATAATTTATATGGGGTCACATACATTGTCTGACTTTACAATCTGATCTCAGCTCAGAATATGAGTAGTTCAGATTGATCGCTTTCTTATCTACGATTAAACTACTATAGTTTCGGATCGCATATATTCATTATGCATATTCGAATCTTCAGTCATTCATTCGACGTAAGAAAGAGTTTTGTAGCCTGAATGGCGATTTGGTGGTTTTGTGCTTCGGATCAGAGCAATATCGGGTTCCATTGACGAGCTACGCTTTGTTGAGCAAGGAATTTGCAGAGGAAGTTCGTGGGAGTATTCTTAATATATGTCGTTTGAATTCTCCTTTCATCTTGTTGATTCGGTAATACGGTACTATTGTAACTTTTTCTTTGTTGTTCTGTTTGCGTTAGAAGTAGGTGATTCCAAGTGTATAGTTTTTAGCTATTAAATCGTTGTCGTATGGTATTTGCCCAGAGGATATGCCCGTCGCTTTGCGTGATTCTCGTTGTCTATCTGGCGGAACCCAGAGCCATGATAGCCAGTCGTGAGTAGCATATTAACATACAATAACGCCTGATCCTATACTCATTCTTTGCTAAGCATTTCATGAATAATTGTAAATACACCACTATTGCATACTCTGCTCTAATGTATAATAATGAGGAGTTTGAGTAAATAGTCACACCTAATTAACTAGCACAATTTTAGAACTTTATTTCATATTCAGTCATCTCACCACTAACATTCCTTAATATGACTCTACTGTCGCATTCACTTGCATTATTGCTGGTTATGACTTTGAAACTTTTGATGAGTTTTGTCTTTCTATTTTATCTCGTTTATACCTCAATCTTACGACAATCATGCTTCTTATTACTGATATTTGCTATTTACCTCCAAGTATCTCATTATCTCACTCCATGCCGCTATCTTCACACCTCAACAAGTATCAGAATACTCAAATATAGCTCTTCGGGATTTAGCTCTCTAACCCACAGCCTAGCATCGCTATCCCCTGGACTATTCTCCCTCCTAACTAATCGTCTCCTGCTCCAATATCCTCCTTGTTCTTTTTTTGCAACGTCCTCTTTCATCAGTATATTACTTCTTTAGTCAAGACTATACGCTTTTCACCAATGTCTTATATGAGATGGGTTGTGACAAATCCCTACTGCATTCTTGTGTTCTCGCAACTTAACCCCTAATATAAGCCGCCTTATTTAACCTAATTTATTTCTCTTCGTTCTCCTAATACATGTTTATATTGTGCAAAAAGTTATAAGCACTATCTCTCTCACTGTACCGCTGTATACTATGCCATATCTCTCTAGTGCAATTGCTTATTCGTTAGTACGTCACAAACCAAATTATACTCCATGTCTTCTATCATCACTATAATTTAATTTCACTCGTTTTCCTCTATTATGGATATCGAGAGAGAAACCTGTAGTTACTGAGTATCAGATTCCAACATTGATACTCCTCGTTTAATTCTCGTAAAGTTCAGATCGTACCACGTACTATCATCTACCCTGACTTCAATCGATAGATCTTATTCATCTCATGCTTCTCATACAAAAGGCGTCTCTACACTTCCTTCTCTCACTCATCATCCCCTTCTTTCCAGAACCGTCACATCACTAGTAGTACATAATCCTCAAAAGTCTTCTTCAGACTAGCTTGTCAGATTGAATATCGTCTATCTGTTGTGGTGCAAGTGCATTGTTTTTACTTATAGAAGTTGCGCTTCTCACGCTGACTTAAGATTATGCACAAAAAATAGAAATCATAAAAGCTCGGTGGTTAGCCTTAACACCTGCGTGCTTTAGTAGTATAAGTATTTAACAATTGTTTAGCAAAACATATTAGAAACTGAGTGTCGGCCCTGATTCGTGACACTTAGTATCAAGCTCGCCTTTAATTCTAACTTACCCTAATTTCTAAGCCTCACTCTCTCTCTCTCTTTCGTTCTCCCCTTTCTCTCTCCTCTCTTCCTTCTCCGGATCCCTGCTTACCTATCACGTTTCTTCTACGTCAATCCGTTGCTCTGTATTCGTGCAAACATATTCACGAACCAACCTTCTTTCTCTATTTACCATCGCGCTCTCTTCTCTGCTACCTTTCTTGTCAGCTCACTAGTATTATCATATCTTCTACCGTGCTACATATTGCTCGCTCTCCGTTCATCTTATCGTTTCTTTCTCCACATCTCGCTTATCCCGTTTATTTCGCAACATCGGCTTCTTGTGTCTTGTCTACCGCGGATTTGAGAAAACTACTATACCATTCCAGCCCGCCAATTTTGACAACCATCGCGGTCCTTGCTCTTGCGTCATTCCGCAACTTCCGCCTATGCAGCCGCCTGTTTGGGTATGTTTCTTTCTTTTGGGTAATATCTCACATTTAATTAGGGTTATTGTATTATATGTCTCTTGGATTTTATTAATATATCCAGTTTAGTTTGTCCGTAGCATCACTATATTTTAATCTTAGTTTGCTCTGCTCTTTAGGCCTTTTGTTTTAAGTTTCGATGGGCCTCTACTAAACGCAAGCATTTACATCTACTCTATTGAAGTTGTGCTATGCTGATCTCGGTTGTGTATTTCATGTCAACTGTTTTTGCTTAGAAATTTCTTTGCAGTCTTCAATTTTGTTAACTGATTTTGTTTGTTTAGTACTTTACCTTGTATGTTTTTTTTTCAACGTTTTGAATGTGACCATTTTTATTTTTCTCCAGTTATCTACTTTCTAGAATTTCTCGTATTTTGTTTTTGATTACTATTGAATTATTTTGATTCTTCTTAACGTATTATTATTAGTTGATCTTTTTCACTTTCTGATTTTTGTGTGAATTTTTCTCTTTTTCATTTTAATCATCTTGTTATTCTGATTTATAACACTGTGTTTTTTTATATATCTTCCAATTTGTTTATCAGGAGTATTCCTGTTGTGATTGGTAATGATATAGGCATATGTTGAAGTAAGATGATTGATGAAGACAATTGATATTGTATGGATTTATACTAGGTGTATCCTATTTTTAGTTTAGATTTTATTTAGTTTTGTAATTAGATATTACAATCAGTATTGATTTAGGATTTAAAGTATTTATATTTCGGAATACTCCACATTACTCTGGGATGTTACGTGATATTAATATCTCATAATTTATTATATATGTTATATTTGAATTTTAATGTGTCTCTTTATGGAGCTTATATTACCTAACAACCAATATCCTCTCTCCATTTCTCTCCCATCTCTGGCGAATGTCTACGAAATTCTGGCATGTTTAAGAATTGAATGTATCGATTATTTTAGGTTTACTTATGTGTGTGCTAAATATAGCGGTACATAATGTTAGATCATCTTTGTACTCTTTGGTAGGTAAATACATAAAAAAATGAGCTTCCATCTTCTACTAATGACAATGAGCCAATGTGCGTTATTCTAAGACAAAACCGAGAGCAATTTAATGTCATGCTGCCGATGTGTGCCCTTTAACATCTTTCGCTGATTAGCTGTTTGTACAAAGCGCGGGTTTCTCTAAGCATAACGCTTTCACTTGCATTTCCTCATTACATGTCGGTTTTACACCGCAGTAAGCTTTTGTTTATTTTTCTCAAAGCTGCGCACAAGCTGTGTGTTCAAAACCGAGCCTTCTTGAGCCTTAATTGAGCGCGCTTCTTGACCTTTTGTATACTAGTGCCCCGCTTATCCGAGCCAAGCGGGCTCCAACCCCCACTACCACTCTTCCCTATTGCCGCATGCCGATCGAATTCAATTTCAAAGGTATATCAAAGGTGAAGCCTCTCAAGCTCTGCCATATTCTATATTCACACATAGCTCGACCTTCGTTGTGTTGCTGCACTCTATTACCTCTGCCAAAACAAAATCAATACTCAACAACAAAAATTCTCCAATTCCAAAACAAAAACTGCAACAATCTTTTTTAAAAAAACTTTAATGGAAAATCTAAAACCCTGAATTTAGAATATCAAAAATCATGTTACGTTTGTTACATTTGGGAGTTATGACGTTATGAAAATAGGGTGTTATTTTGGTATGGGAACTTAGATATTCGTTTGCTGTCCTCCAGAAATCAATGACGCTTCATCTTGTAACCCCTCGGTAAGTTTGCTACAACGCAGGCATCGATTTGTATCAATGTCGACTCCGCGAGAAAATGCTAACCCCTTACACCTAATTTTACGCTTTGAGGGAAACAGGAATGGTTATATATCCCTAATAAATTTAACAGATTGAAAAAACAAAGAAATGAAGGTTGTGAAAAGAAAAGTTGAGACGAGAGCAAAATGCGAGTGAGGACGAGCAGCGACAGGGGAGTCCGGCGCGAAGGTGAGCTGCTGGCGTGCTTGTTTGCTTCGCCTGAGTTCGTTTGGTTGAGGTTGAAAGATAGACGCATGCAGTTGAAGCATGGGCTATTAGGGTGATGTAATATTAGATAATGTTAATGGGTGTAAGAGTGAGATGATGAATGATGGATGAATGAGTGGTTTAAGTATATAATTGAGTGAAACTTAACGTAGGCGTTAGGTTTCTTCCACCTTCATAAGGATTTGGCTATTCCTTCTTGATGTCAGGGGTATATGATGCGTTTAAAAACACGGGGTATATGTTTATTAGGCTTTAAATCAGGGCCGTATATATGGAAAAAAATCCTATAATTTATAAATTAATTAATGAGATTCCATATATCAAAGCAACTAATTCCGTATTGAAATCTTGTAGTTATAAAATATTATTTATGTAGTTATTACTATAGCATGCAATAAACAAAAAAGATCTTTAACAATAGTGACAAAATCAATTTGGATATGATATAGTAATCTTTTACACAACAACTTGAATGTGGCCATTGCCCCAATTTACCATATGTGTGGCGCTTGTTAAATGAGGAAGCCCATAAGAGCAAAGTTAACGAGTCCTTAAACACCAAAATAACGGAGCGGGCCCAAAACTGCAAGATGATGTCGTTTTGTTATGTTTGGATCATTTCACATTATTCAGATTTGAACATATTTGCTCTTTTCAATTTTTCTACAGTTCTCTCTCTTCTTCGTTCGCTCTTTCTTTTCTCTTGTTGTTGCATTTGTTTCTCGCTTTTGTTGGATGATTTTCATTTCTTTCTTCTTCAATTGTGAAATTTTTCATCCTACATTCTGTCATTGCGTTGCTTTTGCTCAATTCCATTTCTTTGTTATCAATGTCATTTCTCATTTGTCGTTTCTACTGTTGTCTGTGTTTGTTCTTGCTGTAAGTGTTGTTGGGCCTGACACCGACGCGACGCCCGACATTCCCTTCTTCTTTCTCCTTCACACGCCCACCTATCGTCGGACCCGCCTACTCCACCATACACAATGCAGCGGCTGGCTGGCGTTGCGTCTTTGCAGTTGTGTGTTGCGTTGCGGTTGTGTTGTTGTTGTGAATTCAAAGTAGCCCTTGCGCCAGTGGCAGTCGATTTATTTCCTGAGTTAGTGCGTCGAATCGTTCTTTTATTCGGGCATGGCGCGGTCGTGAGTTGGTCATTTTGTTGGTGCGCCTGTTGACAAGTCTTGGTTGGACTGTTTGTTGCGTTTCGATTGCAGTTGTGCAGTGTTGTTCGTCTGCCTGTTCGGTGTTGTGAAATGCAAAGGCAATGGCGAAGTGTTTCTGATTTGGTTATGGCGTCGTATTTTGGTTGGCTGGGGCGTCGTGACTCGTTGAGTGTGGATGTTGAGTAGTGGTGCCGTGGCCTTGGTTGTTGTTCTGTCGTCTTAGTTCACGCGTTTTTTTTTTGTGTGAAGGATGGTGCTTAATTCACTTCCTTTTTTATGAGATAAATTATTATCTCCCCTAAATGTTTATTATTCATAAAATAGTTCCATTCTAATCGTAAAAGTAGTTTATCTAATTCGTTATAGTTCTTTGATTCTTTGTAAATATCATTTTTCAAAAAGTATTTTGCATATTTCAGTTATTCAATATATTCATAACAGTAGTTCCTATACATGGAAAAGTAGTTTATATATATTTGGAAAGTACTTCTTTATAATTCAGAAACGTATGGTGATATTTCTAAAAGTAGTTCATATAATTCGTAAAATTAAAATGATATTATAATTGAGAAATTTTTTGTTGATTTTTAATTTTTTAAAGTAATTAAATATTTGAGAACAAGTAATTCTTTTCTCGAAAAGATATTGTTTGTGCAGTGTTTTCTTGTTGAGTGTTTTGTTGTACTTATTAGTTAATTTTGACAATAAGCATTCATTTTTTGGAAAAGTAATTCATCACTTCCTTTGTTTTATGACATTAATTATCTCCCTAAATGTCTTATTATTCATAAAAAGTAGTTCGTATAATTCGTTAAAAGTAGTTCGTATATTCGTAAAGTAGATTCTTATAATTTGTAATACTTCTTATAATTCAGAAAGTAATTATTATTTCATAAATAGTTCATATAATTCGTAAAAGTATTCTTATATTCAAAGAAAGTAATGATGATTTACTTTGATAAAGTTTCTATGTATTTCGGTTTGCTGGCATGTGTTTTTTTAAAGTCATGTTTTGTCTAGAATTTACTATTTATAAGTTCATGACATCATCTATATCATTTGCCAACCTATTTGTTTTTAATTCCTCTCTAAAATTTTCTCTCTGCTTCTCTTCTAAATTTTTCTCTATTTCTCTCTCTTCTTCTTTCTCTTCTCCTTCTCTCTGCTTCTTTCTTTGCTTCTTCTCGTTTCTCGTTTCTTTATATTTTTCTTGTTTTCTTCTTGTTTTGTTTTCACTTGTTTTTTCGTTGTGATTTACTAGTAGATTTGAGTTCAAAGTTTAGTTTTCTTCGTTTGTTTTTTTGTTCAAAAGTATTTCATCTACAAGATGAAAGATATTCTGAATTTCTTTCTGTTTTGTTTGAATTTTAACTTATAGATCTGAAGACAAGAATATCAAGCAATGCTTTACATGCAAATAAAATTTTAACATGGAACACTATTCACAAGTAGATTCAGCGAAATACTTTGTTA
Organism: Bassia scoparia; assembly: GCA_008642245.1. Taxonomy (NCBI): domain Eukaryota; kingdom Viridiplantae; phylum Streptophyta; class Magnoliopsida; order Caryophyllales; family Amaranthaceae; genus Bassia; species Bassia scoparia. The sequence goes on along the minus strand of SNQN01003349.1, from coordinate 18,955 downwards.
TGAATATTTTAAGTCTGTTATAAAAGATGTTCATATAATTTAGAACAGTAGTATATTATCATAAAAATTGTCGTATAATTCATAAAAGTAGTGCTATTAATTCGTAAAGTAATTCTTATAACTCAGAATAATTACAATATTCATACAAAAGTAGTTCATATATACATAAAAAGTAGTTATATTTTAAAAGTAGTTTCACATATCGTAATTCTTATATTTCAAAAGTAATGATATTTCATGAAAGATAAATCAATGAGATTCTTATATAATAGTCATATAATTGTAAGTACTTCTTATAATTCAATAATAGTAATGGTGATATTTCATAAAAGTAGTTCATATAATTCGTAAAAAAATTCAATATAAATTGTAAATGTACTTCTCTTTCTGCTTTCTCTTGTTTTCTTCTTGTTTTAGTTTTCACTTGTTTTTTCTATGTGATTTGTAGCAGATTGAGTTCAATTTTCTTCTTGTTTTTTGTTCAAAAGTAATTACACAAGATGAAAATTCGAATTTTTAAATTTTGAATTTCGTTCGTTTTGTTTTGAAATTTGACTTATAGATCTGAGAAGATATCAGAATGCTTTACATGTAAAAAAAATCTGACTAGAATCACTACGTGGCAAGAGATTCAGTTGAAATGCTTTGTTGTGAAGTTTAAGGTATGTCATAAAAGTATTACATTATATTCAACAGTAGTTCTTATGATTCAATAAAAGTATGTCGTATATTTGTAAAAGTAGTCTTATAATTCGTTAAAGTAGTTTTATATTCGTAAAAGTAGTTCTTATTAATTCAGAAAAGTATGATAATATTTCATAAAGTAGTCTATATATTTAAAAGTAGTTCATATAATTCGTAAAAGTATTCTTATATTTCAGAAAAGTAATTTGATATTTCATAAAAGTAGTTCATAATTTTATAAAAGTAGTTCATCTTAATTCTAAAGTATTCTTTTTATTCAAAAGTAATGGTGATATTCATAAATAGTTTATATAATTTGAAAGAAATCATATATTCGTAAAAGTCTTTTTATAAGTCAGAAAGTAATTTTGTATTTCATTAAAGTAGTTATATATTTTTTTTGGTGCAGAAAGTAGTTCATTATTTCATTAAAGTAGTTCATATATTTTCATAATTTGTGAGTTGCAATGTTGACAATCTCAATGTTTTCACTCCATTGGTCTGTTTGAATCGAATTTGTTTTCTTGATTGTTTTCATATTTATTGTTTTTTTATTTTTGTTTAACTTTCTCCTTTCTCTATAGATATTGCTTGAGAGAAAGGCTGGAAAGATTGCAGAAGGAGAGAAGCAGAAAGTTATAGAAGGAGAGAGAATTAGAAGGTTTCAGAACGAGAGAGAAGCACAGATTGCAGAAGTAAATAAATGGTTGTTGGCTGCTGTTTTTTGGGATTAGCGTTAGGTTTTAATGTGGCCTGTTATAGTGTTAATTAAGTTGTAATAGTTAGTTGTTAGGCTGTACGGACATAACGGAGTCCGTTATGTCTTGTTGCCAGCCACACAGAATAATAGTTATGGCTGGTTACACACAAAACGAGCTGAATCATTTATAACATTGTTTTTGCTTCAAGTTCTGACATTTGGCGTCCTCCTATTGGTTTAAATAAATAAATAAAACAAAAAAAGATCTCACATAATTATTTAAATAAAAAAAAACACAGAAAAAAAGCTCTCACATAATTTACAAATAAATAGCAAAAAAAAGAAAAGAAAACACAGAAAAAGTCTCTCAGATAATTGTATAAATAAAAAACAAAAAAAATAAAGTTAAAATCCAACAGGTACTTACGTTTTAAAAAAAACCTAAATAGTACATTTAAACAGTGCAATTACTATTTACATTGACAACAAATTCTTGTTAAAAACAGTATGTTTCTTCCATTTTCGCATGCTTCATGTTGCCTTTGTTTGTATTATAACAAATTATACTCTTATTGTAACAATAAAATTTCTCAACTTCATAGGAAATTGTTAAATTGTATGTTCGTCGCATTGTTCTACATTTGATAAGAAAGAAAATTTGTGGTAAGCACCATTGTTTAACTTTAGTTGGAATTGCAATTTGAATGTTATACTTTTTTTATCAAGTTTTCATTGCAATTAATAAGTGAGAAAATATTGAAGTCTGTTCAATTTTTATGAAGATTAGTCTTTTTATGGTAGTGATTGTGATACGGTTGTTGATACATTGTTGTTTAGTGGAACAATATAGTAATATGTGGGTTAAATGTGGAATTTTTAATCAATATTTATTTTAATGATGCATCAAATATCTACTCTTAATTCGTACTCTTCTGGCAACTTTTAATTTTTTTGTATTTTATCATCATGGATCTAAMAGTKTTGTTGTTATGCTTATTGCAGAGAAAGTTTCTTCTAGGAGGTGGCAGCGAGTCTACTACACACAGACGCAATTTACAGTATGTGTTATGCCTTAAGTTAAAAGTAGTGTGAAATTTTTGGCCGATATTCTAAATTTGTATTAGTATTGTTTGGGTATTTAGTGGAATATGTCTCTATTAATTGGTATTAATGTTTATTGATATGCCAAAATATACACACAAACACAACAGAAACATCGTTATAAAAGGCCCCCGATCTACTTAAAATCTACTCCCTCCATCACGAAATTCTCACAATTTTGATATTAACAAAACTTAATTTGCTAAATAAGATAAAGTATGTTTAGGTGTAAAGTAAGAGAGAGAAATTGAGTAATTTGATAGATGAAATTGGAGGGAAGAAATATGGTGCAATGAGACAAAAACAATAACGACCACTTTGCTTTTGCCCTTTGCTGCCCACCTTACAAGAAGTGATTTTGCATTTAGGTAAATTTTTGCTTGCAAAATAAAATTTCCCACCCAAAAATTCATTCAAATATTTAAGCCATACACAACCTTCCTACCACTATAAATACCATTACATCAACCAAATCTTAAATTCTTCAACATTCCTAACATTTACAACATTTAAGACAACCAAAAGCATCATCCTTTCCTTTAATTTTTTCAGTTCTGCACAAAAATACACATTACCACTCCTAACTTAACGCTATTTACCCCTAATTTAACTCCCAAAAAAGTAGCCACCTAAGTGCGTGTCATATCCTATTTTCTACAAACTGGACGACTACGATGAAGGGTTCTTCTCTGTTGACCAGTTGCTGCTCGAACAGGGTTGGTAACATCATGCTACATCTCAGCAATGCAGAGTCAGTTTCAAGTTGGCAATGGCAAAGTCTTAACACGGAAACAGAAAGATAAACATACTCTGTACATGTTATGAAATGCCAAGTTAGGCTAAGGTGTCATTGAATTTTGGGCTTTAACAAAGATTGCAAATCAGTTTGGTGTACACAAATCAACAATGGCTAATTGTGGAAACAACCAAGCATCAATATTAAGAGGTGAAATGCTGGATGTCAAAAAAAAAAAGAAAGGAAGAGCAAGCAGACCAAATAGTATGATAACTCAAAGGAATGGCTAGCCTCATTTCCTTTGAATCTAAGAGGTACTGTTAGAGCTATGCTCATGCACTCAATGTGTCACACTCCACACATCCACAAACTCATCAAATTTTGGGAAGTTAAGGCTGACACATCTCCAAATCATCCAAACGTTCTGAGTGAACAGATTCAAAGAATGAAGTGGTTTGACACATATTAAACTACTTATGGTGGACAACAACCAAAATTTGTTGACATGCAAAGAACCGTTCATATAGATGAGAATTGTTTTACTTCAACCATGTACTAGAAGTACTACATGCTTCCAAAAGAGCAGAACCATATAGAAGAACAAAGAACACAAATCTTTTCATAAAAACATGTTTATGGGTGTTACTTGTAGGCTAGTATATGATGGTGAAGGAGTGTTTGTTTGATGGAAAGTTGGGACTTTTCCCATTTGTGTACCAAGATAAGGAAAAGAACACAACAAAAACAAGTTTGTCGGGACTTTAGAGACAAAGGTATGCACTCATGTTAATCAAGGTGTGACAGAACATTCCCCAAGGATATAGATATCTCATAGTTAAGGTCAACGAAGCATATGATAATTTTAATCTAGACTCAATGAGATATGCATGGATAACCTTCAGTATTGATGATTAAGGCGTTGAAGGACAAGGAGGGAACACTACAAGATTCCACACATCAACAAAAAAGAGGCTGGACAGACTTGGGATACTGCCAGAAAACTAGAAGTAGATGAGGAATCATTGAAGAGGTAGTTCAATATCGAAACAACATAGAGTCTGAAAAATGCAGTTCATCATGAAGACGTGTTTGAGGATGATGAAATTGAGATTAAACATTCAATTGTAATGAAAGTAAGCAGCCATTTTGGGCATGGTGTACTTACGTCAGGTTAGTGTCGTTGACTCCAGGATAGTCATGTTAAGTATGGGTCTAGGTGTAGGAAATTCATTTTGGGTATGGGTCTAGGTATTTCTAAGTATGATTCCACTTTAGATTGGATGTGTAGAAGTAGTTATTTTATCTGAGTGTAAGGTTCAATCTAAAGAAAAGAGAAGGAATCAACTTTAATTTTGGAAAATGGAGTGGTTCATTATAACCCATCGGGTAGAGTCATTCTTAAAAAATTCACACTAACCTGCCCATTACAAAGGCTACTCAACTCAGTCCTGCTTATGGTGTATTAATGCATCTGTCAGTGCGCATCACCTGAGCAAGGAAGAGGGTAATCTAAGAATGAGACAACCAAGAGTGTTTTGAGTTGAGTCCCTTCATCATTTGGGTTCACAACACAACTTTTAAGGGACTCAAATGGATGAAGCTTAACACATATTCATACATAAGAAAAGTGTGCCTAATCATTGCCATCTCACATAGTCATTGAGGGAAAACAAACAGTTTAGGCAAATCATCATCCATCATAACAAAAACACTCAAGCACAGGCCCCCACAATCAATAGCCAACTGTATTCAAGTCCAATTAAATAATCACCCAATTGAGATCATGTCACACAACTAGTTCATGTCATCAAATTTGATCCATATCATATAATAAGTTCATGTCATTAAATTTGATCCATATCACATAATCAGTCCAGGCCACAATTCATTCAACATTAAAGGCAACATTAAAAACAACAAACCAACAGGAATATCAATACAAAGCCAACATTTGATATTCAACAATTGCAGACCAAAACAATATGGGACTCCAAATTATTTCCACGAACATCAGACCTACACAATAAGGGAATCATAAAAGAAGGGCAGAATAGGGTTTAGAGGGAAAATAGAGATTCATTAGTGGCAAGAGGGGCCAGCATGTCCATTAAGTCTAAGAATTCTTCATTATTCCCCTGAACGTCAGCGTCAGCCATGAAGATCTCAAAACGAACCTCATCACCAATTAGATCAAGATAAATAGAAAGACCAGCCTCCATTGGAGCATTAAACTCCCTAACAATTTGGTATGAGCAGTCAGTCTCCCCTTCCTTTGATCTAGTAAAAGCCTCCTCTTTCACTGTCATCATTAGAGTAGAAGTTCCACCAATCTGCAAAATCCTGCTCCATTGAATCCCCTTTCCACCACTCCTCAACAACCYGGCCACCTTCCTACTCCCAAATTTCTCACATTCCTCAACCACCCTCTTACCTTCAACAATAGCCACCCTCCTAGCCCTCTCAACAACTTCTCTAGCCACCTCCCTTTCCTCCCTCCCAATTGCTGGAAGACAGCAAACTACCACTATAGGCCAACCTAACATCAGCTTCTATGTGGCTCCCTCACTCTTTTCCCTTACTCTCTTCCCCTTCTCCAGCACCACCCCTTTTCCCTTCTCATTCACTACCTCATTTCCCTTCTCCACAAGCACCCCCTTCCCCTTTTCCAGCACCACCCCCTTCCTCTTTTCCTTCACCACCCCCTTTCCCTTCTCTACAACCTTTCCCTTCCCCTTTTCGACCACCACCCCTCCCCCTTCTCCAGCACTCTCAATTTCACCCTCTTCTCTTCTGCCCTAAACTACAACATAGATAGACCATCAATACTATTCAGATTGTCGCATAAAGCCTACGCACTTGGGAAGCTCAACAACTCATAAGTTCCTCCACTCACAACAAAATTCAATAATGCTCGAGGAACACCAAGTCGAAAAAGCTCACGAAAGAAATTGTCCACTCTCTTCTCGTTCTCATTTTCACAGCTGTCATAAGCAACCACCAAACAACGCAGATCAACCATGGTTAAATCCAAATATTAGGGTTTTCAAAAAAGTGAAAAGGGACTCAATTAGGAACTGCTAAGAGTAGATCTGAATAAAAAAATGGAGCTTTTATAGAAATTGAACACAAAACGACTATCAACAACAAAATTAATTGAAGATCTACGAAGAAGAGGATGAAAATCGAAGAGATAGACAAAACAATTAACCATTAACGATTATTATTGTCTACCATATATTCCCTTAGAAAGTTATTAAAAGCCATTGTCACATTTGAAGGGGTAGAAAACGAGAAAAGTTAAAGCCGTGGAGTCTCAATATGTCACACACAAGATCATATATGTGATGTACATGCGTATATACTCATATGTTCTTCATTATGCGTTTTTTCGATGTGCATATCATTAGAAGATAAGAAAATTGCGGTAAGTCTTATGCACACTAATTGCTTTAAGTGTTATGCAAAATGCCTAAGATTCAGATTCAATGCATATACGTCACAGTGAAACATCAAGAAGCTAAGATTAATATGAAACTGTAACATTCAATTTTTAGAAAATTATGTTTCAACTTTCAATTTCCTTGATACAACAAGAGTATAAGTGTACATCTCACAAGTTTCTGTTTCACTTATATTGCAACAGAAACTTATAAGTGAAATATGTGCATTGAAACCTAATACAGGAAGATGGATAAATACGTTAACCTTTCACAAAATGTGCAAAACTAATTTTTATTTATTAGCTGTATTCTCTCCTTTTCACTGTATACTTACCATTCCTTTACTTTGTTCTAAGCGTAAAATAATTAATTACAAACAAAATGGTAATATCATATTCGAATCTTATAGACAAATATCATAAGATTACAAACTCATGAATAAGCTATATGCCTATGACGACTTTTAACAATTATAACATTTAAATTTATAAAACCAAAAAAACCTATGCATTACACAGGCTAATACTAGTTTGGTTCCAAAACAAAAGATATTTATTTATTTGCAAAGACAATTTTGCTAAATATTTTTCTTCATCATGCCAATCAAAATATATATTTATTTTATGATATTATCCACTTATACCCCTAATAGAAAGAGCGGGAAATTTTTTAACCAAAAAACGTCGTGTGACACTTCTGGTTTCTGTTTTAGTATAAGCTTTAATTTTTTTTTTTGTATCACTTGTGAGAGTAGATGCCTATGTGTAGACACCCAAAAGTGTCTCCCCAAATTGAATAGCTGATGAGGAAAAGTACGACATTTCAAAATAGATTTGATTTTGAAAGTTGTTACAAAACCCATAAACCACACCCATTTGCACAAGTCGAATTAAATTTGAGTTTAAAATCATATGCTGAAGGCCCAATAATAGGCAGAAAATATTTATTTTAATTATTTTCTATTTTTAGGCCATTTTTCTTAGCTAAACGATTTTTTAGAATTATTTCTAAAGGTCATTTCTAACATTTTTTTTAATCTCATCTTATTCCTCTCATTTTTTGAGTTCGCTTGTATTTTTAAATAATTTTTGTATGATTTTCTATGATTTTTATAAGTTTGCAAAATAATTTCCGAAATAAATAAATTTAGAAATTCGAAGAGAAATCCAGAAAATTCGGGAATGATCCGGAATATTCTACAAGATTAACCTTGAGCTCCAAGAAAGCCAAAATTGGATAAAGAATATTCTCGAACCGTAGATTAGATTCAGTAAATACGGATAGGAATTCCCGAACAAAGTTAGATAGAGGGTGGAATCGTATATACGATTGGCTGACGTGGCTGCCACATCAACCAAACCGTGTATACGGTTAAACGTATATATGACGATCCTCTACATCGTATATACAGTCCTCTCATCGTATATACGAATTCCTTTTCTATCTATCTTTCCCTAAAACGCCTATAAATACATGCTCTAGGTGCTTAATCAAACAACAACGAAAATCAACGAAAATTAGTATTCGATCAACAAAAACTTTCATACTTTGTGTAATTAAATCCTCTCAAAAATCCCTCTACCACACAAATCACTCACAACATCCAAGATTCTCGAATCCATCGCAATTTTTGGAGTTGTTTCTTTGCAAATTCTGAGGCTATTCAATCTAACTCTCTTCTTTTATTAATAATTTTTATTAATATTATGCATAAAGTTTCATTTTGCTTTTAGTTTTCAATCATGTAAATCCTTTTATTTTCAATTGCTTTTGTATTATCGCAATCGTTTTAATTGTAATTGTCAATGCTAACGATCTATTTTGTTATGATAAGCAATTCAATTGGAAGCAAAGCTTTTGATATACTAACCTTTGTTTTCTTTTGTGTGTATAGCAATACAAGGTGAGTTGATTTGTACATATTTGAGTTTTCGATCTTGTATATTATTATTCTTGATTCTTATGCACATGATGCTTTTGATTTCTTAAACAAAACCGGAAATTATTTGAATCACATTAAATTTAGATTAATTATGGACAACCGAATTTTAGGCTTCGGATTAATTYGATTAATTTGAAGCGATCACAATTATTAGATTAGGTAGGGGTATATGCATAATAGAAACTCACTTTCATAATAGTTTCTAAGGCTAGAGCGCTTTCTAAGGATAAAATTGCTATGTTGTTGTGTATCAATAAACTTAATCGAATGAAATTACAATGAGATCAAGTAGATCGAGGCCACTATATGCAGGCAGATTGGGTCAAAGATTCATTAAGTACCATGTCCCCGAACCCACGAACTAGTTATTAGATCAAACAGTGGGGCATGGCACCAATATTTCGGCGTTCGTGATTAACTTGTATAGGAACGGTGGCGATTCCCCACTCGACAACACTCCCCCAACGCACTGACGTGCAGCATCTGTGGCTCAAGCCCACAAGTGAAATTGACGTAGGACAAGGCCCGATAAGGACACACGCTTACACTATGATATCTAGGGGCTATCTTAAAATTAATTTAGAAGCCAAACATCGCTTTCTATATATTTTAATTTTCTTTCTTTTTATTTTATTTTAAACATTTTTCTAGATTTTTTTTGAAATTTTCTAGCATTTTTATATTATATTTTCTTTTTCTTTTATTTAAAAATAATTTTCAAAAAATTAAAAAGTCTTTTTCATAAAATAAAATCAATCGAAAATTAATTTAAAAACAATTACAATGTATATGATAAAATCGGCTAAATTTAGTCAAAGAAAATAAAATCATGAACCTTGGCACAATGAAAGGCAAGAGCGTCAAGCTAACGAATCAAGATGCATACGCTTCACGAGGAAGTAATGAGTCTATTAAACTCGAAGTTATATGAAATGCATGTCAATCAAATCAATTCTGATTATACGAAATCAATCAAGTGAAACAAATGAGGAAAGAGTGTGGGCAAACTGTAGGACGTGGGTCGCGCCCTCGCGTATAGCGGGCGCGCGACTTGRTACTACATCGAGGTGCTTTGCGTGGGCTTGAGCCACGGAACCCGCACGTGAGTGCGTTGGGGTAGTGTTGTCGAGTAAGGGGAGTCGCCACCGTGCCTA
>SNQN01003348.1:33305-62253 GCA_008642245.1 Bassia scoparia | reverse complement strand
ACGGCAACGGTCGTACTCGGAAATATTGAGCAAAGGTCAAAGGCAAGGCAAAAATATTTTCTTCGGTTTTCTCAAAGGTTTCAAAGGTTTCAAAGGCGATTCTCATGCTTTTTGATTTTCATCATGTCGTCACATTTTTCTGAATCCGCCAGTATTTTTAAATTATTTTCTGATTTTTTCTATGATTTTCTATGAATTTTTGCAATGCTTAAATACGCAGAATACGCAGAAAATACATGAATAATTAGAAAAAATACTTCCGGAAATACGTGGAACCTTCTAGAACATTCTAGAAATCCTTGCTTGGAGAGCAGGATGTCTAGGTGCGTCGAAATCAAGGGAAATCACGAATAAAATCGGAGGAAATCAAAATATTCGAGGTTTTGGAAAATATATACGCATCATCGAGCGTATATACGCAGATATGAAGCGTATATACGCTGAACAGGAGCGTATATACGCTCCATATGCTGCGTATATACGCTCATACAAGCCATACGAAGTTGCCAAAAAATTATGGAAGGTGAGCAGCGTATATAAGCTGTATATGAGCGTATTATGCAGGAAGCAGCGTATATACGCTCATATACAGCGTATATACGCAGGGTTTCTTTGCTCAAAAATTGCCTCGTGCCTATAAATACACTCTTGCTCTGCTCAGTCGAGACAACACTTCATACACTAAATACGCATACTCTCTCTCTCTCTCTCGAAAACACTTTAAAACACATACACATTCGTTTTAATTCAAAGCATCGATTCTCTTTCGAATCAACAAGCGATAACAAAGGTTGAATTCTGAGATTTACTCACCAATAAATCTCTCTCACTTTCTTTTAATTTGACTAACCATTGTTATGAGTTTTTAATGTAATTAAAAACAATGTAGAAACTCACTTTTAAATTGTTTCATGTAAATATGTAGGTTTTCACAAAATGTTTTGCAAGGTTTTCATTGGTTTTTGGTTTTCATTTCATTATTATTATCCATTTTCAATACTAACAATTCTTTGTTCTTGTATAGCAATTCAGGCGAAAGATCCATTGCGCTTAGCGTTTTATCATGGACTAACAATTGTTTTCTTTGTTTTCATGTAGCGATTCAAGGCAAAGGATTCGTTTCATTTCGTTTTAACAAACTAACTTTTGTTTTCTTTGCAGATTTGGGTAAGATGAGTTTTGCATATACTTTGAGTTTATACACTTCATATTTTCTCATCTTGTCATTGTTGTATAACTTTGTATATATTTTGCTAACAAAGACGCGGAATTATGTGAATCACTTTAAATCAGATTAACTATGGACAACCTGTTTTATGCCGCGTTTTAACATGATTAATACAAAGTGGTCACAATTTTCTAGGTTAGGTAGTCTCTTGTGCATAATAGTAACACACTTTCATAGTAATTTTAGGGTTAGTTCGCTTCTAAGGTGCTAAAAACGTAAGTTGTGTGATCCAATAAATCGTGTTTAATGGAATTACAATGAGACCGAGTAGAGGCCGCTACATGCGGGCGAATTGGGTTACAGATCTGATTCGTACCATGTCCCCGAACCACGACTGTTACTTGATTGGACGTGGGGCCATTGATTTTGGCAACCAACGTTTCGGGCGTCGTGAATAACTTTCTAGGCACGGTGGCGATTCCCCTCACTCGACAACACTACCCACGCACTCACGTGGGGATTCCGTGGCTCAAGCCCACGCACAAGCACCATCGATGTAGTACCAAAGCCGCGCGCCCGCTATAATCGCTGAGGACGCGTCCCACGTCCTACAATTTGGCGACTTCACTGGGGATAATCACCGTTAGGTGAAGTGGAACAGACTTCAAAAGTCTCGTAATTCCCATCATCACGTTTATTGGATTTTGCATTTTGCATGTGACCTTTCGAATAAGGTCGCGCCTTAGGTCCTTGGTCTCACTATGAGCATTTCTATGCTCGAGACTACATAAGGGGGGATACTACCTTGGCTGGCATGTGGTTAACTGATCGCATGGCTAAGGCAAGTCCTATCCCGCCCATGCCGTGTGTGGCACGTGTTACTGATGCATGTGCATAAGGGGTATCTTGGCCATACATCGCTAATTGCAAGTGGTGAAACTGGACCAAGCCTCTGCCCTTAGGCGTGGTACACTCTCTGACTTAACCTAGACCGACCATAGTTGACTTGTCATCACGTGTCTTGTATATATGTGCATGTATGGTCCTAGCCATTGTACAGTTCTAGACATTACACAACACTTTCATATAGTCCATGGTCATCATTTAGTTCACATCATGCATTTCATATAGCCTATAGTGACTTTAGTTGACCTCTGCTTAGTCTGTGACCATAGTTACTAGGTTTTGTCTTCAAGCTTTCGACCTTAGTCCACACGGACTTTGACCCTAGGTCTTGACCTTGACATTAGAGTCCTCATAGACTCTGATCTTAGGTCTTGACCCTTGACTACTAGGGTAGGCACAGATTTTGACCTTAAGACGTTGACTTTAGGATTGACCTTGCATTCAGCCAACATAGGCTCGACCTCTAGGCGTGTCCCTAACCACATAGGACATGTGCATACATTCTCACGTCATTTGGTGCCCTTTCAAAAAAAAAATTCTAAAAAAAAAAAAAACAAAAAAAATTCAAAAAAAAAAAAAAAAAATTCAAAAAAAAAAAACAAAAAAAAAAAAATTTCAAAAAAATTAAAAAAAACGAAAGGGCACCTTGCATGCATTCATTCTAGAAAGATGACCATAGGATTAGGACATGCATCTGCAATCTGCATTCCATACATTAATAATGACCAAGGAAGTTCACTAAGGGTTTATTTCTTTTTGAAACAGGGTGAAGTCGTCTCCAAGCCTTGCTCGACCCAAAGAGTTTGAGCCCTCAGCCCAGTCCAAACTAACCTTCCTATAACCTTCATTGATCCTCAGCCCAATCCAAACCTAGCCTTCCTCCAACCTTCATCATTCATCAGCCCTACACACACCCTCAGCCAATCCAAACCTAGCCTTCCTCCAACCTTCAATCACTCATCAGCCCTAACACCACAAAATGGCCTCCCAACAAGAAAAAGCTCCAAAAGCTTGCCGAGCAAGTTCAACAGCTTGAAGCTCAAATCAAGGAGTTGACTTCGGGTCTCCTTTGGACAAGCTGTTTGAAAAGGCAATCAAAAAAAAGCACCGACCCACCTTCTACCAAGACCAACCTCCTCTTGACCCCAACTTTGCAACCAAACTGCCAAAGGATTTCTCAGCCGAAGACATACCCAAGTTCAAGCCGACTGATGACCCTCGATTCCATATAAAGGGATTTAAGACCACCATGGCACTTAAGGGGATTGATTCTGCCTTGTTTCCATGGTCTTTTCCCCTTTCCTTGGAACCGATATGTCAGAAGTGGTTTTTTCGCTTCCTGAGAAAGAATAGCTACTTGGGAGACATTGTCACGGCATCTCATGGCAAGATAAAAAGGTAACATTCAGACCCAAACATCCGTCCGGATGCGTATTTCCAACTTTTGTGAATTCAAAGCATCTTTTCTGATTCGAAACAAACGCGAGACGCGGTATGTTTCATCACGGATTACTCATTTGGGGAGACACATTTTCAGGTGTCTACACCTAGATGTGCGCATGCTAGTTTTGGACTTTCCTACTTGTTGGCTTGGTTGTGGTTGCTTAAGTTACTTAAACTCTTGCTGTAACACCTTCTTCGAGCCATATCGTTTCGCACACTTTGAATTTGCAGGTGAGACTTTTTGCATTGGAAACTAGACTTCGAGAGATTTCTAATGGTATATTACAAGATGCAATCCAATCAACGAGCAAGAAGTTATGGCCGTTCAAAGTTGACCAGTTTAGCTATAGGTTTTCGAGGTGGCACACACCTGCAGTTTGCCTCAGATTTCCATAGAGGTTTTCGAGCGGGTGCGCGCTTCGAGGTGCGGCCCGCCCGTGGTGGCACGCGTCTGCAGTTTCCCGCTCTTCTTTCGTGAAACTTTTTGGAGCGGGCACGCACTTCAAGGCGGCCCACGCCTACGTGTCAGCTCATCGACCCGCGCCTCCCCAGTCGGCTCGCGCATCTGCCCGCACTTCCCCAGTTAGCCTGTGCCAGCATCCCCTCTCCCTTGATTTTCCAGAAGGATTTTGGAGAGTGCGCGCACTTCGAGGTGGCCCGCGCATCCCTTGGTGGCTTGCGCATCGGCCCGCGCCTTTGTGTCAGCTCCGTTTATTGACTTTTTCGACGTTTGACAAACGTTGACTTGACTTGGAGGAGTATTTTGCAAATGTCGGAATAAGTAATGGCATACTTGTAATTTTGATTAGATTGTAATTGAGCCTTGTATATATAGTTTTAGGAGAGAGAAACAAACACGTAAGTAGTGTTTTTAGAATAGAATTTTAGATTGCTATTTCAGATTTTATTTTCTTTCAACTTCATATTCTTCATCCTTCCATTAGGGAGGAGAGAGAAAGCTTCAAGTTTTTGGTAATTTTGCCCTAGCTTACTCATTTATCAACCAATTGTAGCAAACTTTATATGTGTTCCATCTAGAATTTCAAGGTAATTTCATTTCTAGCCTTTGTTTTCAGTTTTAATATAGTTTACTTCTTGTTTTTGCTTAATTTCGAATTTCTAGGTTTTGTGGGTTTAATTGTTGCTTTTGATTTTGATTTCTTTTGTTGATAATTAGCTTCTACTTTTGTTTGTGATCATTTTGCTAGTAGTTTTGCTCAATTTGGCTTAGTATAGTGTGAGTTCTTGAATACCCATTTTTGTTGTTTGCAATTACGAGTTTTCATGGCTATTTCCTTGTCTTTTTTCCTTTTCTTTTGATGTTTTCTTGCTTTTAAACATGATTTGTGAGTAGATTACTAGCTTAGGAGTGCTAGGAAGCCTATCTATAACTTATTAGTGTCCAGATGATATAAAACACTCATTCCAACCACCATTGTTGTCATAAATTGTGATTTCTCTACCTTGCTTTGCTTTGGATTTGGCCACCCAAGGTTTTAGGAGTGAGAGGTTCCTTAATCAATCCTTTGCATGGGATTGTGAGGATTGATTTGGGTGTTTGTTTAATCCTTTTTTGTTCAATTATTGTGAGGACTTGAGGGGACTTGGGTTTTAGCATGAATTGGGAGAGTTGCATGACTTGGGAAATGATTCCAACCACATTGCTAAACTAAGATTTCAATTACCCCTTTGTTGGATTGAGATAATACTTTGATTGGCACAAATTCCTTTATATAGATGGGCATAACTAGCAACTCCTAAGTGTTTTAGCATTAATTGTTTTCAAAGTCTTGTTTCTAGTTCAATATTAGCTTAGCTTTCAAAATTTCACATTTCAAGTTTGTTTTCTCACCAATTTAGACCGTTTAAACTTGAGCACTATTTTTTATCCTTCCATGTGGCTCGACCCATTACTTACTCACTATACTAGTATAGTTAGTGGTTTTGGTTTTACAAATTTTGTTTGATAGCCTCGATTAGGAATTTCCAACGACCCTAGTTGAGAGCTCTGTCAAATTGGCACCGTTGCCGGGGAAGGCAAAGTGTTTGACTTTTTACAAGTCTAATTTGGTTTTACTTGCTTTTTCATAAAATTCAAAAACACAAAAAGATTTTCGAACTTCACTTGAAGTTGTTTTTGTTTCATTTAGAGCAATTTTTCCTTTCATGCAAGGTAGCGAACCCCTTGTTTTTTGACCCTGAGATAGAAAGAACTTTGTGGAAGATTCGAAAATAAAGGAAAACGAGTTCAAAAGCTAGTGAAGAGAGAGAGAGAGAGAGAGAGAGAGAGAGAGAGAGAGAGAGGTTGAGAAGGAAGAAATAATGGCTAGACCTTTGAAGGACTTAGGGACACCCGACTCATATGCAACCACAAAAGCAATTGTCTTACCAAACATTGATGGGAACTTTGAGATAAGACCCAACCTTATTCAATTAATTGAATCAAGGCCCTTCCTTGGATTGAAGAGTGAAAACCCACACAAGCATTTAAAGGATTTCGAGAAATAGGTCGATACAATCAAAGTAAATGGGGTTAGTCAAGAGTACTTGAGACTTAACTTGTTTGAGTTCTCACTTTTGGGGAAAGCCCTAGATTGGCTCGAGAAAGAGGTGAAACCCAATTCTTTGACCACTTGGGAAGAAACGACTAAGGCTTTCTTGCATAAGTTCTACCCCCATAGGAAAACGACTGAGATTAGGGCCAAATTGCAAGGCTTTGGACAACGTGTGGATGAGACTCTTTCCGAGGCATGGGAGAGGTTCAAGGAGTATCAAAGAGAATGTCCCATCATTGAATTCCTAAGTGGCTCTTGTACCAAACATTTTACATGGGCCTAAACAACACAAGTAAGACAAGCTTGGATGCTGGAGCRGGTGGTCCCATAATGAATAAGAGTGAGGATGAGATAGAAGGGAACATAGAGGAAATTGTGGACAATTATGCAACTTGGCAAGAGGGTGAGCGAGCTCCCCCAAGTCAAAGCAAAGGCACGGTCCATTTACTCGGAGAAGGCGAGGTGGTAGAGAAACTCCTTGAGGCCATCAAAGCAATAATGGAGAAGTCCCTTGAGAAGGGGGGAATCTCCTCCTCTCAAGCGGCTCCACCCACCCTTCTAAAGGGCCAAGGTAAGTCCAAACCCCAAGTCTACAATTCCATGCCAAATGGTGTTTTTTTTTTTGTAACAATTGTGGTGCTTATGATCATCTTTCTTCTTATTGTCATGTGCAAAATGTGTCCTTAATTGATGATAACTATGTTGATGAATTGCCTTATGACTATGATTTTGAACAATGTAATTCGATGGGTAACAATGAGAAAAGGCCTCAAATGGGAGGCAACCCAAATGCATTTGGGCCTATGAGAGCCCCTTAAAACCAACCTAGCCAAGGAGGAAATGGCTTTGGTTACAAAAACGTATCCAACCAAAGGGTTTTCAACCCCTAATGAGGAAACGACTTTGGTAACCAAAGGCAATTCACCCAAAGAGGGTTTGGTTATCAAAACCCAAACTTTGCTAATCAAGGTTACGGTTTTGGTAACCAAATCCATAACCCCCAATGGCAAGGAGGTTATATTATGGGGAATAAATCATACTATGGGTACCAAGCCAACAATAGAGGGTATGTCAATTCCTAAGCCTAACCCCCATTCCAAGCTACTCAATCTAGTCTCTATTACCAACACCCCAATTTTCATGGGGGAATGAAAGGGCAATTCATGGGGCCAAGAGGAAACCAAGTTCCACCCCACTTCAACAACAATCAAAGCCAAAACAATTTTAATCAAATTGCACTCAAAACGAAAACATTCCCATCATCCAACACCCTCTAGACCAAGAGTTCCCAAAGGAGGACAAACAAGAGTTTCAGGTTAAATTGAAGGATCTTAAGGGAAACATGGCCAACCTTTCCCAACGAATTCCAAAGTATATCCAACCCTCACAACCAAGTGCCTCCAAGAATGGTGGGGTACACCTGATGAAATCAAATGAGGATGAGGGCGTTGGTGAGAAAGGTGAGATGAAGGGTGAGGTGGAAAAAAAAGCCATTGGGAAAGAAAATCCATGAACAAGAAAAGATTGAACAAGGAGAGAGTGTCAAGAAACAAAGAGTGGATGAGAGTGAAAAACCCAAGGAGGTAAAAGCGGTGAATGATGGTGAGGTTGACCGCATGAGCGAGACCAAGGATGAGAAGGTTGAGATTACGGAGAAGAAGAAGAGGAAGAAGAAAAACAAGAGTGCTAAGAGAAAGGGAAAGTCAATTGAGGGAGACGAGTCTAGTAATGGGCAAGATTCTTCGAATCTATGGGTAATATCCGAGATGCATAACCCGAAAAGGTTCCTAGACACTATGTTTGGCCAATTTCTCCAAATGCTTCAACATCACCACTCCCAATTACCACCAGGTGGGGCTAAGAGTGAAATTTCCAACTTCTCCCAATTCTTAGGGGAAGGTATAAACAAAGGGTAAAAGAGGATAGTTGAGCCCAAGAGTGAGCCTCTGCGTGAGATCCTGGAGAAGCTTGAGGATCCGGGCACTTTTTCCATCCCTTGTACCGTAAATGACATCCTTATTAAGGATGCTTTGTGTGACTTGGGAGCAGCAATAAGTGTAATGACCTATCCGATTTTCCAAAAATTGGGACTCACGACTCTCAAACCCAATTCCACTATCGTACAATTCCTGGATGGCACCAACCGAGTTCTGGTTGGAGTTGCCGAGAATGTGCTTCTCAAAGTCGGTAAGAAAGGTCACATGTTTAAGAATGACTTTGTGGTACTCAATGAGGCAAGCAACTCCGATATCTCATTGATTTTAGGGAGACCTTTCCTAGTCTCCGTGGGTGCTTGCGTTGATGTCAAGCAAGGCATTATTATCTTTATGATGGGCAAGGATAAGGTAACCTTTCGAAAGAAAAAGGTTGCTAAGGCAGATAGGGGTAAGTGTAATATGGTTTCGTCTCCCTCTCATCCTTGTGATTTGCTTGGTAGTATGCTTGTTGCTAACACTTTTATTGCTAGTGCAACTTTGTGGCCAAATGAAGTAGGTTGTGGCGTTATGAAAAGTTCACACAATGAGCAACCCGAAGAATCCAAGGGTAAGGTCAATGCTTGTGATAGCTCATGTGATTCTCCACTTCCAAGTGTTGAGAAGGATGGTAAGATGCTCAATTTGGGCACTCTCGCTTTTGTTCAAGTCTCTAGGGGCCTGTATGGCAAGAAAAAAGAGAAGACCCCCTATGAGTACTTGAGGAGTGCTCAATTCTCTTCAACGATTTCTCTTGATGATTGTTTGATGTATATACATGATGAATGTGCTCAAGTGCCTAGTGCACTTCTTCGTTTTCTAGTACTAAAGGATCCCCCTTGATGGGGTGATGCGTCAAGCTAGTGACGTTAAAGAAGCCCTTCCGGGAGGCACCCCAAGGGCTTCTACCTATTTCTCTCTTGTGTTTGTGTTAAGGCCACTCGCTAAGGCCTATTTGTTTTTGTTTGAGTGCTTGGAATGTGTTGAGCTTTAATTTTGGTTGTGTGATTGTTTTTGGTTTTTGGTTTTTGATTTGGCTCAAGGTTAATACCTTTTGAGCCCTTCATTTTTGGTTGTGTTGAGGAGGTTGGTCGGTGGTGTTTGTGAGTAGTTTTTCTATTTTTGTGTGTTTGAGTGTTAGTGGTGTGTATGGTGTTTTAGGTGGTTATTTTGGGGATGTTTGGAGGTGTTATATTGGTTTTTGTTTTGATTTGGGTCCCTTCGTGTTATTGAAAGGGTCCCAAATTTTTGAAAAAAATAAAAAAAGGGGTGGCGGGATGAAAATAAGAGTGCAATAAAAATTTTACAATTTTTGTGGGAGTAAAAAAAGAGAGTTTATTTTTCTTAAAAAAAATATCCCCCTTCCCACGTTTTCCCCCCATTTTCCTTATTTCCTTTTTCTTTTTCTTTCCTTTTTCCCCTTTCCCTTTTTCCCTTACCCCTCCCCCCCCCCCCCCCCCCCACTCACCCACACCTTTCCCCCTTACCACTCTTTTTTATTTTTCTTTTCTTTCTTACTTTCACTCACAATCATTCATTCACTCACTCACTCATTCATATTATACAAACTCAAAACCACCATTTTCACTCATATTCTTCCACTTCAAATCATCACAACTCACTCATTTCTTCACCAAATCACTTCAAATTTTCACCAAACTTCACAAATTTCAATCTTCTATATTTCCCCTCAATCAATTTTCAATTTCTGGCACTTTTATTTTCGTGGTTTTTTCTTGAGGATTAGCAAGTCATTACAATTTTTGGTGTTAAAGCTCGGTAACAATCTCTAATGCATTCTTTTATTGATTTTTGAGAATTGTTATTGAATTTGGATGCTTGGCTTGTTAACTTTTTAAGTTTTTCCCATGTTTTTTCAACGTGTTTAGGTTGTTAATTTGTTGAGTGTTCTTGTTTATTTTTGAAGTTTGCATTTTTTGATGTGATTTTGGTTGTTTGTTCAAGTGAGTAATTATTTTTGAAGTGGATTTATGTGAATTACATGTAATTTAGGGTTTGAATTTGTGATTTACTCTTGTTAGTGTGATTGAATCTTGTTAGTTAGTTTAAATTTTTGCAAAATTTCAATGTATAAATTCATGCTCAATTTTTATGCTAATTCAAGTTCAAGTATTATATACTCCCTTTTTGGTTAGTAGGCCTTAAAAAATATAAATGAGTATTGGTTTTATAAAATCCGAAAATTATTACCTTCGGCCATTAATAAAAAAGGGGAGTGGAATTTATATATTGGATTTTGTTGTTTTGAGCTTATTTTGAAAGAAATATTCTTTTTAGAGGAGTTTAATTATTGAGCACTTTTTTATTTCTTTATTTAATTTCTTTAATTAATCATGGTCCTTATCATGCAAAGAGTTTGTTGTTATTGGCACTAATTAACATTTGAGGGAGTTGGGTTAGTGAGTTGTTTAGCTTCTTATATCCTCATTGCTTGACACTTTTGAATTCTCATTTGATTATAGGTACTTAACACAAGATGTCGGGATTGAACATTTTAAGCCGAAAGTCCTCAAAGAAGGCAAGGACATCAACCAATGAGCCTTCCTCCTCCTCCCGTCCTCCAAGAGAGGAGGAGGGCGACTTGTACTCCACGAGGCCGATCGAGCCTAGAACTTACGAGATCCGGGCGACCGGTGAGTATTTTGTTAAGCTCATTACGTTCAAGACAACGAGGATAAACACCACCTCGATTTGTCATCCTCCTACTTGTGAGGAATTTGGGATCATGGCTCATGTGGAGTCATTCTTGGACAATGTCGGGCTTAGTGCGCTTTTCAACGTACAAATCTCGACAAAGTATGTGCCTAGTGTCTACAAAAAGAACCCGGAGGACATTCTTCCTCCCCTCACCTATCCTAAGCTCACTTTGGAATTCATGTCGAGCTTCAATTATACCGAGGAAAGTGATACAATTCATTTACGCATGTTCAACAAGACTTACAGGTTGACCATTGCGCAATTGGATCATCTTTTAGGGTTCAATCCTTCGGCCCAAAATCAGAAATTTGAGGAACTATASTTCGGTCCGGGGCTACAAACAACAAACTTTCTGGAGCGAGATCACCCGAGGAGTCGAGGACTTTTACAACAACTCTCGCTCCTCGGAAATTATTCATGCGAGGATTTGGTATTTCCAACGTGTTTTTACCCCTATTTTCTTCTCTAGACAAGCAATAGGGAAAATCACGGCGGTGGAGTTGTATATTGTGTGGAGGGCCATGAACGGGCCCCAATACTTCAACCCACCGAGCTAGAGAACAAGATCAATTAGGGTTATGTTTGGGTGGATCACTTCAACAAGATTACCCATACCCCCGGGAATGTGGGAACCATCCAATGTGGTGGATTGATCTCTATGTTCACCTTTTGTATTTTATGGAATCGAGATGTCTATGCCGGCCTCATCCCTCTATCAACTCGTGCCTATTTGGATAGGGACGAGTGTTTCCAAATGAAGTTCCTTCACTTCCACGACAACAAGGACATTTGGAAAGTCCAAGAAATCCTATGGTGCCTCTTGCCTTGTGAGAGGATGACACGTCCTCCGGCTAACGCCTAATTTCCTTGGAGGACACCTATAAAGACCATCCTAACGCCTAATTTCCTTGGAGGACACCTATAAAGACCATCCAGATAAAGGATCTCTATGGCTACAAGCATGAGGCTCGGATGGGTGCAAACCGAGGTGTTTAGCCCATTCCTCCACTTCCCTTTTGAGCGACCCCGCTCAATTTCACTCCACCACCCACTCCCGAAGAGATGCAACAACAACAACAACAACAAGTAGAGGAGGACCTCCCTTATGCTCAACCAAGGCAACACCGTCAAAAGCGGCGACCTTCCCCCCCCCCCCCCCCTCCGATACTGGGGGAAGTACGTCTTCTGATCCTCCTACTTCTTCTTCTACTACTCCTCCCACTATTAGCCTTCTCAAAAAATTTAATGATTTGACTTCAAATGTGGAAAGGCTACATAGGGAAAACGAGGCGGTCTTTGCCACCCCATCCTATTCGGAGTTTCAAAACTTCTAAAAGGATGTAGATGAGGGTATTCTCCCCCCTACCTCAACTATCTATATTCCTCGGCCCAATTGGGACCCCTCCCAAATTGGACCCCGGAGATGGTATACGATGATGGCAATTCAATTGCCCGTGAGGGGGAACTTACCCCTATTAGCAAGGCCCGAGGACATTGGACACCAATGCCCCCGAATACCGAGTAGTGCCTCCCTATGATTTCCACCAAATGGGAGGATGTGATTTTAGAGGGGCTGCTTATCCCTATGACCCCGTAGCGGCGGGGCGAGATAGGATGACCGATCCATATTACAATTTTTCTCCGAACTACTACGGTGGTTAGGATTCCCACGGTCCTCCTACCTCGCTCCGCTACGATTGGGACCCTAACCACACATATATCGATGGACCTCAAATTGTGGCGGGGTATGATATGAGTGGGTGGCCTTTCACTCCGAATCCGCCACCCAACACTTAACATGAGCAGGATCAAGACTAGTGCGCATTTGTGTAACTTTACCTTCCATTATGCTTGCTTGGTTGGGTATATTTTGTTTATATTGTATATATTGTATATTAGTAGGGGGGGAGAGTTCCATAAATGCGTCACTTTTTGTTGCTTGGTTGGGTATATTTTGTTTATATTGTATATATTGTATATTAGTTTTGTATTATTTTGTATTATTGTCTTCGGAGTTGGTTTTTGCTTTTGGAGCCGTAGCTTGGAAGTGAGCCCGGATTTGGGGCTCTTGTGCCTATATTGGTTTGGAAGCGGCTTTGTAAGTTTCCTGTAACTCCACCTCTTTATTTATTGTAATTTATGTGGCTAGATTCTGGGATTTTTCTTTTACATTTGAGATACTATCATTTGGGATTATGTGCTTGCGGCGTCGTAGGGGTTGTCTCTACGACGATTTTATTTTATTTGTTAGCACGACGGTTGTTGGATTCCCCCCTTGAGGTTTATTTGTAGTGTGCTTGATTTCGGTCAAGTTGATTTGGAGTTGATAAGGGGATGATAAGGATTGTAGTGTAAACCGTATCTCCAAATTTTTCTTTACTTTCCTAGGATTTTCCTATTTATTGTTGTGCTTCTATATATGTGTTGTTTGCTTTTGAGTTTTTAGGTACAAAGTTGGAAAAATCACAAAAAAATAGAAAAATGCAAAAAAGGCTAAAAAGATTTTCTTTACTTTTTCTTTTCCTTTTCCTTTCTTTTCTTCCCTTTTATTTTTCTTTCTTTTTGGTTTTCAAGGCAAAGTGGTAAATTATATTTTGTGTAATGGATTTTGATATTGGATGGGATTTGAGTTTTAAGAAACTCATTTTCCTCCCAACTAAGAGTCTAGCAAAGTCTAATTTTTCAAAATCACTATTCTTTTCAAAATCCAAGTCATGAAACTCTCTTCCTAGGAATTCTTTTGATTGGCACGCTTTACAAGCAAGCCATGAGATACTTTCACGGTAGTGAGGTTTCTAGCCAAGCCGGGAGTTGCTTGGTAATTTTTATGTTTCCATTGAGACCTTGTGAGTTGTGTGAATTCTTTTAGAGCCAAGTAGGTAAATAGAAGTTAAAATTCCACAAAATTTGAGTGTTTGCACTAGAGTCCTTCCTTGACCATTTGTTTATGACTTTTCGGGATCTAGACCGGCTACTTCACGAGTGATAAGGCATTCATTTCGGGTATTGGGTTCAAATTATTTTTCCCTTGTTCATTTACCTTTTTATTTCTTTTTCCACATACGTATTTGGGAATAAATTTTGGGTTTTCATTTACCTTTGGCACCCCTTTGAACTTTCCTATCCTTGTTAGCCACATTACGTACCTCTTAGCGAAATTCTCACATGTTTTGACCTTTAGAAGACAAGTGAAGTGTGATTTCTGAGTTTGTATAGGCTATGTGTATAAAGCCACAAAGTGTTATAAAGTGTGTAAGTGAAATGCAATAGTATTGTAAAGTCTATTCCCTAGTGCATGCAAAAAAAAAAAACAGAAAAAAACCAAAAATATGCGCAATAGGAAAAAAATTCAAGTGTAGTGATTTGTATGGGAGAAAGGAAGTGTGCTATAAACTTGCCTCTCATGTGTGTGAGTGTTGTGAATTGGGGCACCTCAATCCCCAAAGATTGGTTTGATGTTTGTAGACTTCACTTGTGTAGGTATACCACCACAAGCCAAATATTTTTATCCTCACCCYACCTTTAGCCTATACATTACAACCCGGAAAGTCCTTTGACCTTGAGAGTTGAGTCACAAAAGGTGGAGGGAGTTACAATTTTTCATTTTGGATGTCTAGTGCAATGTGCTTAAACCTCACTCTTAAAATCTCTCTATGATATTCTTTGAGCTCTTTCTTTGAGCTATGTGTTGTCACCGAGCTTGGTTTACTTGAAGCCAAGGAGGGTCGCTTTGGAGAGAGGAAGAGAGTAGAATGACTTATTTATTGCAAGCTTGGAAAGTTGCACACAATTTGTGATATCTATTTGACTCTTGCTTGATTTCAAGTTGGGGGGACATCTTTTCTCCTTAGTAGCGTCCCCAAAAGTCCAAGAAATCCAATCCAAGGCACATTTTCATTTTTCTTTCTTCAAATTTTCTTTTTCTTTTTGTTTTTATTTTTCCATTTTTGTTCCTTGTGTTTTTGAAAACCTTTGCCTTGATTTCTTCTTATTTATAGAGTTGTGGGTCTTCTCTTTGGAAACTCTCACGAGACRTTCCTCGTCCTTCTTAGCGATTTGAGGGTTTAAAGGGCTTGTCACTATTTGCTAAAAGTGACCGTGATTTCTACGAAAGTGAGTTAGTGTATAGTTTTCTTCTTTCTTTTCTTTTGCTTTGCTTTACTTTGCTCGAGGACGCACAAAGGTCCTAGTTAGGGGGAGTTGATAAGTGCCAAAAATGGTCACATTTAGGTACATATTTCTTCCTTATTTTGGCCAATATGTGTGTATTCGATATCATTCCAGTAGCCTTTTTGGTCAGTTTTCCACTTTGTAAAGTTTTGCAAAGCTTTGTTGGTTTTTAGTAGTTTTTATAGGTTTTTGTACACTCAATTGCAAGTTTTGTGAATGATTGCAAGTTGCCTAGATGTGCGCATGCTACTTGTTGGTTTGGTTGTGGTTGCTTAAGTTGAGCCTAGCTTAAGGCACTTGAACTCTTGGTGTAACACCTTCTTCGAGCCATATCTTTACGCACACTTTGAATTTGTAGGTGAGACTTTTTGCATCGGAAAGTAGACTTCAAGAGCTTTCCAAGGGGGTATATTACACGCTGCAATCCGATCACCGAGCAAGAAGTTATGGTCGTTCAAAGTTGAGTAGTTCAGCTAGAGCCAAACAGGGGCAGCTCGCGCATCGCGGTGGCCCGCGCGTGCATGGCACACGCCTACAGATTGCCTCATATTTCCAGAGAGCTTTTTTAGCGAGCACACACTTCGAGGTGGGGCCCGCACATCGGCCCGCGCGTGGGGGGTACGGCGCAAGCATGGCCCGAGCGTGGTGGCATGCGCTTGCAGCTTCCCCCTCTTCTTTCCAGAAAATTTTTGGAGCGAGCGGGCACTTCGAGGCGGCCCGTGCTTCCCTAGTTGGCCAGCGCCTGGCCCGCACCTCCCTAGTCGGCCCGCACTTGCAGCCCCTCTCCTTTGATTTTCAAGAAGGTTGTTGGAGCGTGCTCGCACTTCGAGGTGGCCCGCGCCCTGGCCCGCGGATCCCCAGATGGCCTGCGCGTCGGCCCGCGCCTACGTGTCAGCTCCGTTCATTGACTTTTTCGATGGTTGACAAACGTTGACTTGACTTGGAGGAGGATTTGGCACATGTTGGAATTAGTAATGGCATACTTGAAGTTTTGTTGAGATTGTAATTGAGTCTTGTATATATAGTTTTAGAATAGAATTTAGATTGCAATTTCAGATTTTATTTTCTTTTAACTTCATCTTCTTCATTCTTCCATTAGGAAGGAGAGAGAAAGCTTCAAGTTGTTCGTAATTTTCCCCTTATTTACTCATTTCTCAACCAATTGTAGCAAACTTTATATACTTTCCATCTAGAATTTCAAGGTAATTTCATTTCTAGCCTTTATTTTTCAGTTTTAATATAGTTTACTTCTTGTTTTTGCTTAATTTCGAATTTCTAGGTTTTGTGGGTTTAATTGTTGCTTTTGATTTTGAATTCTTTTGTTGATAATTAGCTTCTACTTTTGTTTGTAATCATTTTGTTAGTAGTTTGCTCAATTTGGCTTAGTATAGTGTGAGTTCTTGAATACCCATTTTTGTTGTTTGCAATTACGAGTTTTCATGGCTATTTCCTTGTCTTTTTCCTTTTCTTTTGARGTTTTCTTGCTTTTAAACATGATTTGTGAGTAGATTACTAGCTTAGGAGTGSTAGGAAGCCRATCRATAACTTATTAGTGTCCAGATGATATAAAACACTCATTCCAACCACCATTGTTGTCATAAATTGTGATTTCTCTACCTTTCTTTGCTTTGGATTTGGCCACCCAAGGTTTTAGGAGTGAGAGGTTCCTTAATTATCAATCCTTTGCATGGGATTGTGAGGATTGATTTGGGTGTTTGTTTAATCCGTTTTTGTTCAATTATTGTGAGGACTTGAGGGGACTTGGGTTTTAGCATGAATTGGGAGAGTTGGATGACTTGGGAAATGATTCCAACCACATTGCTATACTAAGATTTCAATTACCCCTTTGTTGGATTGAGATAATACTTTGATTGGCACAAATTCCTTTATATAGATAGAAATACCTAGAAACTCCTAAGTGTTTTAGCATTAATTGTTTTCAAAGTCTTAGTTCTAGTTCAATATTAGCTTAGCTAGTGGTTAGTGGTTCTAGTTCAATACTAGTATAGTTAGTGGTTTTGGTTTTACAAATTTTATTTGATAGCCTCGAATAGGAATTTCCAACGACCCTAGTTGAGAGCTCCGTCATGATTCCAATATGCTAGCTAAGATTTAATCTTTAAGAAGGGTTGTGTAAATTAAGGTAAAATTGGTRAAGTTTCTTGGTATACTTCATATTTTACGGAGTATTAAGGCTATATAACTGTGTAGAAATTAGCTGTTGAAGATAGTCTTGCTCAGTGGTTATCTAGTTTGCTGTGATTTCTACACATTGAAATATTGAATAGAGGAAACAAAATACTGTATCAGAGTTGAAGAAAGTGCTGCTCTTTAGTTGTCTAATTTTGAGCTTGTGAGTAGTACTTTAGACTTAGTGCTTGTTTACTTGACCTGAAAAGGGGGATGTGAACATTCTTAGGATTACAATGATTCAAAAGTTATGTGGTTGATCAATGTGCTGGAAGTTCGACATCTGAGTAAATAGAGGAGAATCGCTTTGCTAGACTTCCTAAGTAGTGGATATTTCATGTGGAAAGTTTTACTTTCGAGCGATCAACCGATCAGGGCTTTTTTTAATGTCCTAGAAAAGAGGATTATATAGGAGTAGATAATTGCTGGAAGTATCATGTGTGGTACATTGATGTCGAGGCTTGAAAGAGGTTCTTTGTGGATGTAATATTTTGCTCCTGAAGAGTGGAGACTCAACTGTTTCATTTTTCTAATAGAAGCCTTTTTCAACTGAAGAGGTTCCCTTTTTCATTAACAACAAATTTATCTTCAATTAATTTGTTTACCTTAAAAATGATAAAAATAATACTTGCTCGATTCTATAATTGGGTTTGCGTTTCAGGCTCCGTTTGTTTCGAAGGAAAACAATTTTCATGAAAAATCATTTTCTATGGAAAACTATTTTTAATGGAAAACATTCACTTAAAAAAAGTTTTCCTTTGTTTGTTTGATTAGAGGAAAACTTATAAAAGAAATGAAAAATCTCTATTATATAAGTGAAGGGGGGAGGAAGATGGTGTCCCCCCTTCAAAAATACAATTATACCCTTAATGAAATTAAATGTTTTTTCTATTAAAATAAAAATAAAAATTAAATTAAAAGTTCATTGCCATATTAAATGCAATTTTCTAATTATTGTCATATATATTGAAGATGGAATAAAAATTTGAAATTTCAATTAAATGTTCAATGAAGTTGAATTATTGTTTTATACTAGACATGTTACAAATTAAATGAATTGTGCATGAAAAATTGAGTAAAAATTAGTCGGACAATGTAACTTAATTAATAGAGGGAAAACGAAAAATTTAACATGAATTTTACTAATACTTAATATTTTAACCGAACTATAGGTTGATTATCATTTAGTATCGTACTCTATATTATGTTAATCAAACTTTTCTATTTTATCAAAACTATACACATATTTTTCCACTTTATTTAAGCACAAATTTTCCTCCGTTCTATACATCTCACTTTTAATTATATATTTGAAAATTTGTTTACAAACAAACTACAAACACAACATTGATTAAAGATGTAATAACAAATAAAATTAAATTTAGTACTAATGTTTTACAAATATGTTAATTTGACAAGCACGCATAGCGTGCAAAAAAATACTAGTGAAATAGAAATGAAGGAAGGATGAGGGAATGAATAAAGAAGAAGTAAGAAGTGAGGAGGAAATTGTGATATTCCTTGTTTACAAAAGGAAAATGATTTTCCTTTTTCAAAGTGACACTTTCCATTTTGAGAAAAATGATTTTCCACTCTTTTCCAAAACAAACAAAGGAAAATTAAAAGAGGGAGGAAAATCATTTTCCGGAAAAATGTTTTCCATCAAATCAAACGGAGTATCAGTTCAAGATGACGTTCTACTTCTATTGCAGTCATCAAATGTGAACTAACATAGAAACACCGATTTGCTTGTCAAGTTCTTCTGTAAGTGTATGAATACTATTGTATGCATAATTAATTGATTAGATGATTTGGTAATTGTTCTTGTATACTACTTTGTATTTTATTTGAATGTAGCATAAGATGTCTAATTGTCATTGAATTGTATCTCATTTGGTCATGTTCATGTTGCAAATAATCTTGATGACGACCTGGCAGATTTGGTCTTTTTCCAGAATGGAATGCTGGAACCATGGTTTCACAGTAAAGGTCTTGGTGATGCTGATCAAGTTTTAACATATTTTGCYATTTCGAAGCTTGGAGAAGCACCAATTGATGGTAAGACCGACATTAATCCAGATGGTCTGACAGCAGCATTTGGCAAATGGGCTTCTGCTGTTGCAGGAAGATTACAAGCTGGAGGCCTTTCTTGTAAGGTTAGTGATATTTGGTTTTCGATTACCTATGTGTGACTTTCAAAAGTATATTAATGGCTGTATTTTAAAGTATGTTAAGCTCTGTTTCTTTAGACTGAACTGGAGCTGAARTTAACTTAACTTAAAACTGAATTAAATATTGTATGAGAGTAGGATATTAGCACTACAACAAATTGAGCGTTATAGCGACGCTTTTGCTGTGACACTTTGGTAAGAGGGTCACCCACATATTTAGGCGCAAAAAAGAAAATGCATATAAGGACGCTTTTAAAGGTCAATATAAATTCTGAC
Source organism: Bassia scoparia (assembly GCA_008642245.1). NCBI lineage: Eukaryota > Viridiplantae > Streptophyta > Magnoliopsida > Caryophyllales > Amaranthaceae > Bassia > Bassia scoparia. The sequence continues at coordinate 42,683 of SNQN01003348.1, read as the reverse complement.
TATTAAAAGTGTTACAATATGAGTTAATATCACGTGAAAATCACAAGTAAACAGTAGTTTTAATTTTTTTAGAAAAAAAATAAATTTTGCAGTGTTGCCCGCTAATATTGCTCCACTAGGACCACTATTAGTACTGAACCACTTTTCATCGTCTATCACTGCACTTCTAACTCTTTACCAATTGTCTTAGAAAAATAGTTGAAGTTGTTGCACCTGCTAGAATCCGAACTGACTAAACAATGAAATAAAACTCTAAAAATCTAAATAAAAATCACACCATACATAAATGACATAAAATCTGGTTGGGTCATAAGAGGGTCTAAAAATCTAAATAAAAATTACACCATACATATCCTTTTGTTAGTACTTCAGAATTATAATTCAGGATATAAACCTGCATTGTCGGCATAAAAAAAATGAAATCAGAAATTAAACACTTACTAAAAACTAAACTCAATGCATTATACTTGTTTGCTCCTCTTTAAATGTAATAATGAAAGGGAGATTAATATTGAAGGCCTTGAAGCTGATGTTAAGTCGACGRCTTTCTTTCTATAATCACTTCAGTCCAATATCAATCGTCGTCGTAAGAAGAAAAGGCTTATAACAGTCGTGGCTTTATTTTCTCTAAAAAATCTTTTTATCATTGCTAGTTCTTTGATTTTTAGGCTTTAACACCTGTCGTGGGTTTTGAAACTTTTGTAACAATATAAACGCTTACACAAATAAGAACAAGACAAAATAAAGATCATACTACTGTCCACTAGTTGTATAGATATATGAGGCATCCTTTCACCTGTTATCAATTAAACAAAATAGCAGCATTAGCTAATAGTTTTCCAACACAGTATACAGAGCAACAACAACACAATAAGCCATAATTCGAGCCTCCAAACATGTTTTCATATAAGTTATAAACCMAGTTGCATATAAATTTAGGGCAGCAAGCAAAATTGCAGGGATGCAATTAAAATCAAATTGCAGGGGCAAAAGCGGAAGTTCACTGTTCATTATGAACATTAATTTTGGATTCTCACTTTTTATCTATCCCTGAAACATAATTGTTTTAGTGTTATCTAATATAAATACAGACATAGAAATATACTTATTGCATGGTTTATTGTGATCAAGTTTTTTGATACTTGAATGATTCAACTCAWAAGGTTAGCACGTGCAGTAACTTTAACGATTTTTGTAGGACAATTGGTAAAGAGTTGGAGGTGTGTGAGTACTAAAATTGAAGCTCATAAACTATACTTTCTCTGAAAAATAATGGAAAATTTTTGAAAATTTMGTTTATGGTATTTTCGATCTCTCGTTTACGGCTGGTCATTGGAAATTCGCCAATTCTGACCATCCAGTAATCGAGTGCTCAATAATAACAGCAAACGATTTTTCAGGAATTGTTTAACATTTTTAACAGAAAGTAGACTTGATTATCTTTAACTTGAGTATTTGCATGCCTCCTAAATCTTTACCAATTATCCTAGAAAAATAGTTGATGTTGCTGCACCTGTTAGGATCCGAACTGACTAAACAATGAAATAAAGATCTAAAATAGCAGCATTAGCTAATAGTTTTCCAACACATTATATAGAGCAACAACCACAACACAATAAGCCATAATTCGAGCCTCCAACCACAACACAAAAGGTTTAGCCACCTAAAATAAATTGAGATTAATAAAATATATTTTCATTCTTAATGGATTATTATAAGTATGATAGATGATAAGAATTACTTTTTCAATTATGGCACAACTTGAAATCTTTTTTTGAAAGTAAATAAAAACTTCATTAAAGCTCAGAAACATAAACCTTTACAACCTTAAGCAACTCAGTATTGAAACCAAAGAATGCCAAAACCAAAAGGAGAAAAATTACAATCGCTTCCACCAACATCTATCTTTCCTACATAGCTTCCTAGCACCTTTATATTTCTTTGTCGTAATATTATATGCAAACTACCATTAGATACTCTTCCTCTTATGTAGTTGCAAACTACCATTAGATACTCAGGTTTTGACAACACGACTAAATTTCCTTTTGCAACTCTCTACATTTTGTCTTGGTTGTGTGATATACTTAAGAATTCATATGTTTTACTTATATATGATCTGATGGCGTCGTAGAGGGCATGCATGCTATTATTGCTAGTAAGGCCAATTTGTTCACAGTTGCTAGCCAAAGCAACACTAATTAATGACTTTAATTTGTATATGTGAGTAGTTCATTAATGTGCTGCCTGCTAATATGCAATAAGAATTAATTAAGTTCAGCATTAAGTGATTATTTTTTACTTGTTATAAAAACAAGTTTAGTCATCTCCCATTTCATTTCACTCCTTATCCTTCTTCCTTTCGCCATGCTATGTTTTTACCTCTTCTTTAAGCAATTTAACTGACAAAAGCATTTCTCACTCCTCTCCTCTCTTCTCTTCTTTCATTCCTCCTTTTCTCAAGTAATGTAAGATAAATRCCCCTAAATTACAGATTTTATTATTAGGAAAAATTGACAAATATAATCCCACCTTTGGTGGATCTTCCAAAAATAATCCAACTTTTRGATATTCCAATTCTAATCCGAACTTTAGGTGGCCTCTTCCATTTTTGGTTCAACCGGTTGCCATGACCTGGAATAGTAGGTTATCCCCTACATTGACTTGCTTTCCCTCTTATTTTACATTGACTCACCCTTCTTCCCAGTTAATGTCCCTAACTACCACTACCTCTCTTGAACTCATCTATCCCTCACAACTCACTCCGTAACTGAGACCTCCCACCACCACTACCATAATTCACACTAGCCACCTCAGATCACCACCATCACCTCTAGTTCGCTGCCCACCTCGCACCGCTAGTCTTGTTACTCTTGTTTCATATGAGACATGGATGGTTGTGAGCCTGTGACTGTGTGAGTGTTCTTAATTTTTTAACCCAAATGTAAACTCCACAAGCTTAGTTCTATAGTTAAGATTAAGACAATCCTAACGAAAACAACCCGATACATTTAAAAAAAATGATTTGCCTTTTGTTCTGACTTGACTGCATTAGTAAATTGAAGCAGCTAAGGAAAATTCAAAGATGCTCATGAAAACAAACAAGTAGTACTCACTATTGAGTTTACCAATATTTTTTACTGAAATTTCAAAACCAAGATCATTCATATAACACTATGACTACACCGATCATCAAGATTTATATTAATGACTAATGAGGAATTCTAAATTGGCATATAGGTGTTATCTGATATATTGTATTATTATATGGTTTTTCTCCCATTTCTCTTGTTATATCGAATGGTTTTTGGCCTTCTTAAGGCCCTCTTTGCTACTAATGTTGTTTGTTTAGTGTTTGAGTAAATTTCTAGTTGCATGAAACTAGAACTTCGAGAAGCTTCGATTTGATTAGGTCACATGCGTATTGGACCACCGGATCTCGAGATATGGCCTCTAGAAGAGGACGATTCTGCTGCCAAAACCGTATCCGATCCGATCGATCACAACCCATTCCGATCGGATCGAGGTCCCGATTCTCATTAAGTGGCTTTTAAATAGCTTTAATGAAGGGCATGATTTTAATTAGCAAGCTTAGTTTAATTTATATATTTCTGATGTTTAAAGAGGAAGAAATCCTAATTCTTGGATTATCCTTTTATTCCATAATTAATTCAAGGAGAGAAAAACCCCAATTAGGTATTATTGTGAAGAACCCTAACTTGGTACTTTCAATAAAAAATCATTCATTCATTATCAATTGCAATCATTCTTTGTAATTATTTTCCTTCTTTAATTTGTTTTCCATTGCTTTAATTGTTTATGCTTTGATTATTGCTTTGAATATTTTATGGGTTTTGATTATTACTTTTCAATGCTATTCTATGGTATTTATATTGCTTTTAATTATTCTTTACTTGTTATGTCTTTCCCAAATACAAGTTCATCATGTTTTAATTTAATTATGAGCGAGTAGTCTAATTTCTAAGCGATTGGGATCTATAGAATTATGATTGATTAATAATTGGTTGATTCAATTCATGGGCTTGGCTTTAATCAAATTCCTATTTAGATTGTATTCATGTTAATCAATTTCCTAGGGCCCGACTTAATTGCTTAATCTGATTAGTCACAAGTCTCTAGATCTAGCGATTGAGACTTAGAACAAGATCAACATCAATAGGTAGAATGAGACTTTCCTAGGTCGAGAGATACGGTTAGGATAGTTCTATGGTTCAATTGATTCGAAAGATCTTTGTTCCTGTTTATTATGCCATGTTATGAATTATGATGCCAATTTGCTGTCATTACTGCTATAGTGAACCATAGCCCTAGACTTTAGTTTATTATAATTTATTTATTTAATTCATTGCTTTCAATTAGTAGAGTCAATATAATCAATCAAAGGCTTTACTAATCGTTAATGCTTTTAATTAGTTTAATAATTAATGTTGCTTCCTTGTGGATCGACCCCTAGTACACTAGCTACATTAGTTAGTTTTAATAGGTTATTTTTGTAGGTACGCGACAAGCCTGTCAAATTTGGCGCCGTTGCCAGGGAGTGAAAGCACATTATTATTGTTAATTAATTGAGTCTAGATATATTTTTCTTACTTTTTTATTTTTATTTTTGTTACATTGACTAATTTTATTTTAATATGTTGGAAAACTTTGAGATTTCCTTTCTTTTTTCTCAAATCTGAGGATGAAGTGTTTTGGCGATATTATTGATAGGCTTTGGGATTTCATTGGCTCCACACCATTTCTATAGCGAAGTTGATTATGTTCGTGATATATGGGTGTGCGTGAGACCGGGTAACAAAATGTGTTAGAAATATAAGTTGTAATTATCAATTTGAAAGATTAACGCCAAAGAAGTTGAATGTGATAATGCAATATGCAGCGACACCTATGATGATGAGATGAAATTCCATGTTGAATCCAACTCTAGCAAAATACACTACCATAGTACTTTACAATGATTATCACAATCTTCTTATTTTTAATTGCTACACTTTATGACCATGATGTATCCCTTATGTCCTCACAATGGTTCGTATATGCTAATTGCTTATAACTCTTCTCCTCAATTTGATATGGATAACTTACTTCTTGAAACCATCAACGAAACATATAGCAGAACTTATGTCTTTAATGAAAAGATTTTCAGTTCCAATTAAAATGAGTTGTTGAGACGTCAACGTTGTTCTTCAACAACGATTTTAATTCTCTGTCAGCTATTCTTATGCGTGAGAAAAATATGTTGATGATTGATGTATAATGATGGATTGGTTCGCGGGTAAGGTTTTTAAATAATATTGCTCTAATAGAAATGATCGAAGTGAGAAAATGGATGAATCTCATGAATATTCAATGAGAATGTAATCCATTAGTTGAAAAATCATTAGTTGAGAATCACTAATAATTTAGATCTTTTGGCTTTACACATTCTTTGGAAGAAGTGGGTTGTTGAGCAGTTAAGGTTTTAGTGATCACTATTTAAAGTTAAGCCTGCTCCCTTAATTCTTTTTCGTATGATTTTTTCCAATGTTGAGATATGGTTCCTCCATGACTATATTTATAGTGGAGGTGGTTAATAGTTTATCAGGTCATTCTTGTTAAGTCAATTTTATCCAATGAGGAAACTGACTGGTTAGTTGTAAATTTCTCACTCTGTCTTTCTACATTTTCCCTTTTTCTTTGATTTTCTTTTGATTTATGTTGTAAAATCTAACTTTCCTTTTGAGCTAATTAAAGTGCTTGTAACCCCATGCCGTTTATTAGTGCTTCATAACATGTTTGCAGGGAATTTACAACTACTCCAGGGCCTTTGAATTCTTCTGATATGTTGTTTGTGGGTAAGTAAGAGTCGACGGTAACGACGTTTAAACAAGCGCTTTGCGGGAGGCACTTCGTAGTTTCTGTTTTTAGAGGCTTACTTCGTAGATAATATAATGTGAATTTGAGATTTGAGACAGTGAGTGAGTAGACGGAATGATGTTTATGATGAGTGTGCAGGGCTAAGTTAAAAAAGCAGCAAAACGGATCCAAGCAGGGAAATAATCACGAATCGGATTGACCCTGATCCGATCCGGATCGGCATCGTCGGATCACCATCCGGATCGGATGCGAGGGTAAGCCAAAAATTTTGAAAAAAAATCGAAAGACCATCGGATCAGGCTGATCCGATCGGATCGCGACGTCGAATCACCAATCCGATCGGATGCGAGGTAAGGCAAAAATTTGAAAAAATCAAAGGATCATCGGATCAGGTGATCCGATCGGATCGGTCGTCGGATTCACCCAATCCGATCGGGATGCGAGAAAATTTCAAGTCGACAGAGATTTCGCAGAAAATTTGAAACTTCTCCAAATCGGACAAAAAAGAGTAGTGTTTTCTGTCTGGAACCGGCATTCTAAAGGGCCCACTTACATGTAGTGGGCACCACCCTAATTTGCACATCGGCTTCTAAAGTGGTGTTTGTTTGGCACTTTTTTTTCAAGTCAGGGAAAAATTTGACCGAAAAATGAGTCGATCTTTTCTCCCTCGTTTCTTTCTTTCCACCATGGATGATTATTGTGTTTGATATACTTCCTTTCTCTTGCATTGGGACATGCAAGTGTTCACTTGGGGGAGGATTTGTCAAAGCGCACGCTAAGCGGTTTGACAGGTAAGTTTTATCGCTTTTCTAATATAGTTTATGCTTTAGAGATAGTGCCAGGTGTTGACCACTCATTAGGAGTGGAGTTTCTTGCAACAAAAAAAAATGTATTGCTTTCAATGTGTAGCTTAGAAAATAAATTAGTTTCTCTGAAAAACATGTCTCCCTGTGCCCCATGTGACAATTGTGTTATCTTGATGATGCGTTGAACTCGATCTTTGTGAACTTGTGGTTGCTTTTCTGATTCCTTGACTGGATTTGACTGATATGAACTAGCCTGATGTATCTTTGGAACGAGGAAGAACTGAACTTGAGAGGATTTGAGCTTAATTGATAATCATTCATATTTCTTTCTTGTGTGCTAGTGTCCTGGTGTGTCATTATCTCTTAGTCTTGGCTTGTACTTGTCTAGTTGGCTATTTGGTCATATGTTAAGCATGATAGGAGGGCTTTCATTGTTAGGAGCCGTGCTTCAGATGTTTAGAAACATTATTATCCTTGATCCCTTGATTTGAGCCTGAATCCTTTCATTTCATGATTACCTACATTACACCCTATTTTCGGCTTTGTTCGAGTAACCCAAGTTTGGCTTGGGGGAGCATATTGGAGGGTGTTGTGTATATGTGGGTGTTCTTATTGGAGGCTCGTGATTGGTTGATTTTTGGGGTGATATTGTGTTTCGTATTTAGCTCTGTCGCTTGTGTAGTATCATCGTCTATTGTAAAAGTGCAAGGCAAAGTTGCTATTTTCATTCAGCAAAAAAAAAAAAAAAAAAAAATCCAAAAATCCAAAAATCCAAAAATAATCTTATTCATAGTTCTTTGTCCAATAAAGCCTTAGCACTTGTATTTTCTTATAATAAAGATGGTTGTTATATTTGGTTGTGGTTTTCGGTGTTAGTCATTTTGGTTTCTTGAGTTGGAGTTGCTTGGAGTTGTCTTAGCCATATCACTTGCTATTTGTGTTGATTGTAGAATGCTCCCTAAGTTAGACTTTTAGCTCATTTCCCAAAATTATCTAACCCTAACCTTAGCCCCATTACAAGCTACTAAAAGTTCCTCTCTTGATAAACACGTGTCATTTGTGTCTTGTAGATTGAGTACCTTGCCTAAGGTCGTTGATCGTGCATAGCAATGCATTTCGAGTCGACTTGTAGGTGTGCTATTGATACTTTCAAACACATGAGTGTTTGGTGAGATGGGAGGGTGCCTTTAGTATTTAGGCTACAAAAACTTGATCATGTGCACATTTTTGCACATGTGGGTGGTGAGCAATGGGTTTTTATTAACCCACCACACAAAGAGAGGAGTGTCAATAGTGAGTATTCTCCTTGATCTAATTCACCTCTCTATACTTGATGGCTAGTTGTGTTTGGATGATTTATGTTCTTGGATAGGCATTGAACAACTTGGAATCTTTGGTTGAGGAATTGTCGCGGACCATGGTTGAGATGTTGTTTTTATGGGGTGAGACGTGTTTTAGATCGAGAGTCTATGTTAGATTGCTTGGGACAAGCAAAAGTTTGGGCTTGGGGGAGTTTGATGTTATTGTATTATTATATGGTTTTCTCCCATTTCTCTTGCTATATCGAATGGTTTTTGGCCTTCTTAAGGCCTCTTTGCTACTAATGTTGTTTGTTTAGTGTTTGAGTAGGTTTTAGGTTGCTTCCATTTATTTGGGGTGATTTCGAAGCTTATTTGCAAACACTACGGAGTTTATTAGAAGTGGCAAGGAGCTAGGAGTGGAGCGACAAAGAAGTTGATACATGCTCACCTTCTTTGACCATAACTTATGTTTCGTTCGTCGTATTGGTGCGATTCTAGTTGCATTGGAAACTAGACTTCGAGAGCTTCGATTTGATAGGTTATCATGCGTGATTTGGACCACCGGAGCTCGAGATATGCCTCTAGAAGATGGACGATTCTGCTGCCAAAACCGTAATCCGATCCGATCGGATCGAGGCCCGATTCTGCACTTAAGTTGGCTTTTAAATTAGCTTTTAATAAAGGGCATGATTGAATTTAGCAAGCTTAGTTTAATTTATATATTTTCTGATGTCTAAAGGGATAGAAATCCTAATTCTTGGATTATCTTTTATTCCATAATTAATTTCAAGGAGAGAAAAACCCAATTAGGTTTATTGTGAAGAACCCTAACTTTGGTACTTTCAATAAAAATCATTCATTCATTCATCAATTGCAATCATTCTTTGGTAATTATTTTCCTTCTTTAATTTGTTTTTCTCATTGCTTTTAATTGTTTATGCTTTGATTATTGCTTTGAATTATTTTTAGGTTCTTGATTATTACTTTCAATTATTCTAGGTTTTATTATTGCTTTTAATTATTCTTTACTTTGATTATGTCTTTCCAATTACAATCATCATGTTTAATTTAATTATGAGCGAGTAGTCTAATTTTAGAGCGATTGGGGATCTATAGCAATATGATTGATAATAATTGGTTGATTCAATTCATGGCTTGGCTTTTAATCAAATTCCCATTAGATTGTTATTCATGTTAATCAATTTCGTAGGGTCCGACTTAATTGCTTAATCTGATTAGTCATAAGTCTCTAGATCTAGCGATTGAGACTTAGAACAAGATCAACATCAATAGGTAGAATGAGACTTTCCTAGGTCGAGAGATACGGTTAGGAGTAGTTCTATGGTTCAATTGATTCGAGACAGCTTTGTTCCTGTTTGATATGCCATGTTATTGAA